>QNTS01008835.1:8883-38461 GCA_003317085.1 Hucho hucho | reverse complement strand
TGAAATAAAGTTTTGCACAGTTTTCCAGAATCAATGTCAAAATCGTGTTTGAGCAAATTTGAAGATAATACAATGTCCACAGCCCAGGGAAGGTAGTGTAGGGGGGGGGGGTGTTTTTAAAACTGATACCCAAACCCACAAGGGGTCCCAAGGGCAGTACGGGGGGCCCAAGGGCCGTACCGCATACCCTTGTGTGACCAAAGAAATGTACTCACTATACAGAGTGCCTCGGTCAGGTAGTGCTCTGTCATCTGTAGTACTGTTTCAGCGTCTACGTACACAGGAATACACAGGAAGAAACTGTCATGGAATGGCCACCAAAAAAACAGGCACTTTTCGGAGAACCCACAATCCACCACAATATCGTTTTCAAAGATGGAAAATACGTGGCCACCGGTATCGACCCATACTGGGATGCAAACATGATGGGGCGGATTGAATGGATGACTGCAACAAACGGAGGGAAGAATGTGCAACCTGGTGACAAGTCTTTCTTTGCCCGTGAAGCAATGATACTGGGGCTGCCTCAAACAGGAGGCTACCGTAACATCAGCTTTGACCATTGAATCCGACAGTGTTTTAGGCTGCAGATCCAAACTATCACGGTTGGGAGAACCAACTAACATTGAATACACGGGAAAGGGAGACGGTCACCAGTGCTATAGTTGCAACGTGGGTATATCAGACTTCGTGTCAGGTAACACGTTCCTGAATCAACACGCTTTATTTACCAAAGGAGAGTGTCCATACCTGAAGGCCAACTACACCTCTGACCGTCTGAAGATTGAGATAGGACAAGAGAGATTCCGCTGGGGGTTCATAGCGCACCCAACCGTGATCTCTGCCCCAGACGCTTGGAATCGTCCTACAGTTGAATTGAAAAACCTTTTATATATCACACTGGCTGACCGACACTGGTGTTACATGTTCGGGCACTTGTCTGGAGCTCATGCCCCAGATTGTTACAAAAAAATGACAAAGCTGATAAGCAAGCTTAAAGTACGAGTTGAAGGTGTAACTGTAGAACACTTGATCCGGAACATCAAACACTGTGCTTATAATTGGACTGTGCATAGACCTCGTTGTTAGCTTTTCAACAGAACAGCTGAATCTTATGTACCATGTAGAAGAGGCCAATTTCCCATGTGTCTACCAATAAAATGTGATGACTTGGACACGGATATGGGTTTTGGTTTGTACTCTGTTTATTTGGCATGGAGCAAAAGTCCGCCCCTTGATAAAGGGTGCATATCCAACCTTGATCCAATAGCACACGGTGTGAACATCAAACCGACAGTTTCCAAAGGGCATGAATAGTTCCTCAGATATAAGCCCATGTCAGTTCCCATCTACTATGTCTATTGGTTCTGGGACCATGCAATCTAACGTGAAGAAGGCACATGTACTGAAACGGAGGCAATGTACCCAAAGTGACAACAACACATCTGCAAAGCCTCCAGTGTCTTGCTACTTCACGCTAGGGTGCCGGACAGGGCAGTGGCACATGTGGAACGCGTCTCCTAGTGCTCATGAAAATGCCCATAAAAGGGCATATGTATGCAGTACCTATCGCTTCCTCTGGATGTCCTTTGTCTCTAGAAAGTGGTTTCATGCTGTTCAGATGAGTTAGAACAGAGAAGAAGAGAGAATCAGGAAGTGCCTCTTTGGAACTCTGTAGGACTGGGCACGCGCTCTCGCCAAGCGCGCACTCCCTCGGTCTGTAGAGCTCAGTTTATATTCCGGTTGATTTATTATAGTAAATATACGTAAAAGTGTTCCTAAGGATACATTTTAAATGATGTTTGATTGTTCTTGGACAAGTTTATAGGTATAAGATGAACGAGTTCGCGCCACGTTTCAATGGACTAGTGGAGGCTGTCGTTTCTGACTATGACGCGTGAACCAAATGGAGATTTATGGATATAATACATGACTTTTTATAACAAAAGAACCATGGATTGTCTTCGTTGGACACTTAGGATGACCTCAGCAGAAGTTCTTCAACAGGTAATTGATTTGTTTTTGCTGTGAAATGTGTTATGTGTGTGCCACGCTGGCTAATGAATTCATGGCTATGTGAAAAGTATGTGAGGTGCTGTCCTCAAACAATCAAATGTAGTGCTTTCGCCGTAAAGCCTTTTTGAAATCTGACAACGCTGTGATATTGCCAAGAAACAGAGCTTTTGATGAGTATGAAACACTTGTAAATTGGTGGATTTTTAATAATTCAACTTTGGGATTTTGAATTTGGCGCTTTACATTTTACCTGGTGGTGTCGGGAGTGGGTCGCTAGCGCCCCAATGATCCCTGAGAGGTTAATGACACAACGTGCCACCTCACCAGGGTACTAGCTGATGTTACCATCGGGGGATTGGGTAACACAACCAGCATACTGGGGCGAGACATGTGTTTTGAGTCTTCGGAGCATAGCCCAGACCTGCAATCTGTGGCCACCCAGGGTGATTTTGTGGCCATGTGTATGTCGAAGGGTGTGGAATGTTCAAGCTTTTTAGAACATTACACGCAGTACCCTCAGGATGAGGAACTACAGCTCGGTTCACAGCTGCACTCTCTATTTTCCCAGACCGTAAGCGATATGCTCAGCAAGCGGTACGATATCATGCATCACTACCCTCTATACAACCGTGCTCTTGGTCTGTACTACTCCGATAAGGTTAGCTTGGAACCCCCGGACCTGAACCAAATGCTAGCTACAGGGGGACTATTGGACCGCAGTGCTGAGGATCACCAGTCCCTCCATGGGATCCCCTTGGTCGGGGCAGATCATATCTCATTTTCACAGTGGAACTACCCTGACACCCGAGAGGATCAACACGAAGAGGAGTGAGAAGGCAAAGTGCGAGACCTAGGAGATGGCCGAGGCGTAGGAGATCAACCTCTGCTGAAACGTGACCATGACACACGGAATGAATACGATGAGGTAGACGACTCAGCTGGAAGTCAAACTCTGGGTGAACCAAGCACCAGAGAGCCACAGTCCCCTGTCTCTCCTTTCCCTACACAAGAAATGACTGAAATGTATACCGCAACCACTTTAGAGACCTTCAACAACCTCCCCGGGACTCTAACAGATAGACCTAGGGCTTTCCCTTATACCTTCACAGTGTACACGAGCGATGATCTGACTTTCGACCACCTGGTGAATTACTGTACAATACGCACCCGTGAGCCCGTAGCAATGCTACCGTCACGTGAAAAGTGGGGCTCCGTCAACCCCGTGCTGCTCATGGAAGACCCTGCCGACCCTGCAACGGGTAAACACAGTGCACCGGTACACGGTCACCTCAAGAGGGCACTTGAGTACCGTTGTGGCCAACCGAGACACGGACCCTGTCCTGTGCTACAACGAGGTGTTCCTACCCGGACGGCCTGTCAGCAGATTGAACTTGGAAGTGGACCTCAAGTCTTGTCAGACATGCAACAAGAAATTCGCCACAGAAGCGGATCTCTCCACCAAGCGTAAAGTATCTGAGGCCTTAACAACGAGTCTGATCTTGGTGATAGTCGAGTCTCGTGAGACTTGTGAAAGTCAAGATGAGCGAGCTGGAGAACGATCCGTCTCTCAGAGAGCTTGCAAAGGTGGTGGGTAAGATCGCCGTGTACGTCAGGGCTTCCCCTGCCAAGGTGAAGCTGAGCCTCAGAATGCTCTGGTATCTACTAGTAGAACTGTGCAGTGTCGATGGCATAGAGGCCTACAGACCTTTACTCGACGAGATGGAGAGGGTCTCTATGAAGTACGTTCTACTGTCTTACCCGGCAGACGCAGACTCGTGCGTGCTCTGCAACCTGGGACATGCGATGAGAACGGGACCTTGTAGCTCGTCGGGCTCAGGGTATCTGAGGCTCACCTGCGATCACAACAACAGGCGTTCCTCTATCGACAAGGCCCCGCACTCGTTTAAGAAGTGTGTTTGGCTGCCCAACTGTTACAAAGAGGACTCAGGGTTCGAGTACGTAGACACGTTCAACACCCAAGACATTGAAGAGCCGGGTTGCGATGACCCCCTGTCCCTTTCAGTGGGCCTTTCCTCAAACCCCATACTAGCCAATGTAACATCGCTGGGGAGACGTTTCCGAGGCGTCTTGAAAGCTCGGGGACGCGGTCAACCCTTGCTGGTATCCGGGATCGAGGGAGTGCCGTATTAAACCCGGGTAGAAAGCGAGGCTCGGAGACTGACATTGCTCTGGGGTGTCCCTGTGACTATCAGGAAGACCGAATCTGGACTCTTTTGTGTCCAGGCGAATGAAAAGTCTACAACCTACCCTTGTCCTATACACAAACGAGTGCACTCCAAGTCCAAGCTGGGCGCTCTGGTGTTTGCCACACAAACTAAACCCAAGTGCTTTGTACCCTGACATGTATCTCTATTATGTATGTATACAATGTGCTTTGTTGAATAAAACAGAAACATACAACCAGAAAAAAGGCATTTCTTTATTGTCACATTTCAATATTATATCAACTCGGTCATGGACAGAATAGACATTTAGGAAGGCAGAGTATAACCTAACCTATGCTCTGCTACACTACACCTATCCCGATGGTCTGTGCTCGCCTACCTGCATCGCGACCCCGTTCGCACAACTGTCAAAAGGAGTCGAGGGCAGCAATACCGACTGGATGCTAGAAATTACACACCAGGAGGCCGATGTCTCGATGAAGAACCAAGGCTCGGTCCCACCTACAACTGAACGTTTCTGTCTAGTCACAATGCATGTGTTTGCACTCTCGTCTGGACCACCACGAGACAACCCGTCTGCTCCTCTAGACGTGATGAGATGTGATGTGTAATGTAATCAGGTTACCCCGTGATGAAGAGTACCCGGAGAGGACAGGACTAGTGGTCTTTGAGGAGCTATGCAAGATATCCAATAACCTTGCGGGGATGGTGGTGTCCGTGCCATCGAGCGACTACATCCCCGACATTGGCTGCAAGTGGCCGAGGTTCCTCAACAGACATGCCAATAGGGTCCATTATTCTATGCGAGACCTTGCCGGAATCATATCGGATATGGCCAAGTGGGGAGTGTGTAGATACTCCCTGGAATACCTTGACTACACCTTTGGTAACAGCGAAGGCGCCCCGACCTTCACGGAGCTCTCAAATATAATCAACCTGACCGCCACCAAGTTCCGCACCTTGCACTACCGGTACACCAGAAACTCAACCTTCGGAGACGGAGCATACTCTTACGCTCACGTGGATGGAGTGTACAAACTGGAAGGGTCAATGTTTTTCCAGCGCGTCACCCAGGGGATGCCTCTCTCCAAAAGCTTTGTCCAGGTTCCCGACATACCTAACCTGAGATTGGGCTTGTCCTCAGACATGAACGTAGGCGCTCCTTTACCCGTTAGTGAACCCCGCATCAGGGACGCTATCGAGAGGGTCAAGTTTATACCGTACGGCGCACAGGTTATCAACTTGAATTACAAGGATACTGTAGCCTTCGTTGATCAGGATAGGGACAGGATTTGCATCCATTCTCATTCTACCATTGTAAGAAGAAACGGGCTCCGGTTACCTTCGTCTGGTATACAGAGTGAAGCAGCCGAGAACCGTACACAAGGTTGCGACCGCTACATTAGCGGGGCTGAGCATCGCGCTAGGCTATTGGTGTCGTTGCCCATCACCAGACAGTTGAGACAGGCTGTTCTCCAGAGTATAGTTGACTCGAGTCTCTGGCTCGGAACACCTTCACTGATGAGAGAGGATGAAGAGTAGCTGTCCAGCAAGCAAGTAATGACAAGTCGCATCACGCTGCCCTCTCTCCAAGGCCCAAGGGGCTTGGTGTCACTCATTGACACTATGCACTTGATATCGAAAAGTGTTGAGTGCATCAGAGGCTCCAGTTCCTGTATGGAGCTGGGAGACTACTCGGATAACAATTGGCCCCAAGGGGGTACAGGTTATCCGATTGCAATCTCTAGCCATGTGGAATCATCAGAGGAAATAGTTATTAAAATGATCATCCGTGTTAACCACGCGAGTCACAATCCCATGTGAACTGGAACCGTTCTCTTTCGGATCGGAGAAACTCTCTTCGCCTCAGCCCAGGCCGGGCTACTACATGCACACAGAAGAGCCTCTGATCTCCAGAGTGAAAAGGTATATTACAACAGTGGGACCTCTCACCGGGGCGGTTGTGCAACCCCTAGCGTTACTCTATTGCCCTGAAATGGACCAGATGCCCGCTGACCACATAGCGTCCTCGGATACGTACTTTCAGAATAGCTACCAATGTGTGAACATGATGAACCACTCTCTCAAGGCTCGGAGTGATGTCTTTTCTCGACTCGGTACCTTGATCGAAGAGAATGAGAAGGGTTGCGAGCAGACAGTGAAGCGCGTAATGTCTATGTCGACCCGCACCTCTGCGCTATGTCTGAGCGCCACTGTACTAGCTGTACTAATCAACATTAGCATACTCACAATGCTCTGCTCCATGTGTCAAGGGAGTCGCTATAGCCAACAACGCTATAGGAAACTGCAATGAAAAACAACCCCATCGCCATGACCAACCACAGTGCAACCTCGCTCAGATCCATGTATATGCTACTGTCAGCTCTGCTTCTTATTCTCTACCCCGTGACTAGTCAAGACTCACCGTCAACCCCAGGTGCCGGGGACACCAGGGAGCAAAGTCTAGATTCAGGACCGGGTCGTTTAATCAGAAACAGTAACGTGTCTCCCGATTCCCTCGACCACAGGGTGATACTCAACCCAGGCAGATGGAAGATACGCACACCGGAGAGGCGCAGTTCCTACACGGCCTACCATTTCTTTATAGGCTTCAACTGGACTGAGCTCGAAATAACATACCCCAAATGTTCCCAGGTGGCATGCATAGGGTTACCTCACTCTCATAAAGGTTGCGATCAATTGTGTTCGTCCGGCACCTGGCGCGATGCAACTATCACATTGTCAACAGCCACGCTGGAATACAAATGGGCCATGACATTGCTCAACGCAGCCTTCAACGATCTGGCTGCTCTCATGGACACTCGTATCATGAATAACCACAACTTGGCCGTATCTGACCCAGTATCCAAACTCTTGTCATACCACAGTAAGGTCTCGGCTTCGGATCCTCACGTGGTGGATGTGATGCAATACTACAGGACCTTGATCGAAGGAGCCCTGGAAAATGTAGTTAGCAATTTCCCCAGCACCTTAGCATATGCTCCCCTCAATACAGACCCTCTCCTATACAATCAGCTGCCCCCTGGGTCCAACGTTACCAGTAGGTTCAATTGGTTGCTTGACACCTGGAAGAGCGGAGCGTTCAAGTTGGCCATACAGCTCAACGCCGTCACATTTGCCTTCCAGGGAGCTCACCAGCGCTTACTGTCGTGCGCTGAAGGTGTACAGAGGTCCGATATGATGGGATGCGAACCAGGCTTCATCACACAGTTCTACACTGATATACCAGTTGCGAGCCGTTCCCTGTCATCCTCTAGGCTAGTGATGGTAGTCAGGAGGGACAGACATGTTCACCCTGAGGAGCACATCAGCTGGAAAGCCTGATATCGACACAGCCAACGATGGGAGTGTGGTCCTGATGACCAAGAGTCCCAGGATACTGTCCAAGGTCTACTCTCTCTCCGAGGTAGACATAGACTCGTCTATCACTAGCGTTCGGAATCGATCCGTTCAGGTGACTCTGTTGCTCCAGCAAGGACAGACAGTGTTACAGGACATCATCGCCATGGATGCCACGGCTCGGAAATACATTGACAAAGTGCGAGCCGAGACAGCATCGCAATCACAGGGAACCAAATGTGTAGACTGCGAGCTCATGATAGGTCGTAGTTGGTTCATGGCTGCTGCTTCAGTCACCCTCTCAACTCTAACCTGTTCTTTATTGATCATTTTAGCCGTAAAAGTGATGGTTGGTACAAAGACCGAAGATGTCCTTGTGAGGACAACAAGGAGCTTTGTAGATACTATCCTGTGAGTCTAGGGTGGATTGCGGCAACCGTTGATATGTAAGACAAAATGTCAGGGCCAGGTGGTCAATCTAAAGTACTATTAGGGGGAATTGGCTATTGTCTGATTTAGCCTATTAAGTGTATGCCGTATTTCACATCATCTCCAGTCTTGATTGTGACAAACCATGGCGTTTTCAGCTATACCCTTGAGCTATCTACTTGTTACCCTGTCAACTGCCACCATCCTGTTTGCACAGGGTCAGTTACCAGTCTCAAACACTGGACCTGGGAATCATGGCACTACAACAGAGACAGTGGATGCCAGTGGGGATATGGACATGGCCCTTAATGCCGTTACACCTCGCACAGCTGCTCAGAGCGATGATGTGAACACCGAGCCTCCTTCAACTACTTTCACTTCAGCTCTTAGGTTCAAGTCGCTTCCTAACCCTACTGCTGCAACTCGTATGTCCAAACTCGAATCACACCCACTTTCTGGAAACTAGCTGGCTTATCTTGACAGCGGAGGACATAAAGTACAGGTTACATCACATAAAGCAACCGGGTGATGTCTACAACTACATGGGCTGGTCCAATACACAGTCGGGGATGAAGGTGGCCCACAACCTAACAAGCAAAGACTATCTAATGATATATGGTGACACTTGAAACCACACTGCAACCTACCAGTGTAGGAGGTCTGCTAGAGTGGGCTACAGGAACGAGGTTCACAGTTTCTCTGTTGCCAACTGTACCGTTGTGAGGAAAGTAGACATTGGATCCCATGTTTACCTCTTACAGAGCAGTGGTGCGCTAGCGCCCCACTCCTGACACTACCCGGCGAAATGCAAGGCGCCAAATTCAAAATCCAAAAGTTGAACTATTAAACATGCATCAATATACAAGTGTTGCATAGTCATCAAAAGCTTCTTGGCAATATCACAGCGTTGTCAGATTTCAAAAAGGCTTTACGGCGAAAGCACCACATTTGATTGTTTGAGGATAGCACCTCACATATTTTTCCTATTACCATAAATTCATAAGCCATCACGGTTCACACATAACACATTTCACAGCGGAAACAAATCAATTACCTTTTGAAGAACTTCTGCTGAGGGCTTCCCAAGTGTCCAATGAAGACAATCCATGGTTCTTTTGTTAGAAAAAGTAATGTATTATATCCATAAATCTCCGTTTGGTTGGTGCGTTATAATGAGAAAATACAGCGTCGACTCGTCCATTGAAACGTGAAGAGAACTCGCTCAACTTATACCTATAAACTTGTCCAAGAACAATCAAACATAATTGATAATGTATCCTTAGGAACACTTTTATGTATATGTTGTATAATATTTCAACCGGAATATAAACTGGGCGATAAGAAAGGAAAAAACCACAGAGCGCGCCAGCCGGGAATGCCCGTTTTCCTCTATTGAAATTCTGTGTGACCACTTCCTAATTCCTCTTATTCTGCCATATAAAGCATCTAAACAGAATCAAAACACTTTCTCGAGACTGTTGACATCCAGAGGAAGCAATAGGTACTGCATTCATATGCCCTTATATGGGAATTTTCATAAGGGAGGGGTTCCAAATGAGGCAATTTGTCAAAATCACTTTTTTCAGGACAGAAATTTGCCTGCCATATCCGTTCTGTTATACTCACAGACAAAATGTTAACACTTTTAGAAACTTCAGAGTGTATCCTATCCAATGGTACTAAATTTTCTGGGCCTGAATGGGAGGCATTTTACTTTGGGCACGCCAGGGTCTCCAAAACCGTCACCTCGTGCGCTGCTCCCAAAGAAGTTAACTACGTTACTATACAATGCTTTTGTATCATGAATAAAGAAATGTTTAAGCTTGACTCAACCTGGACCCGTGACATGTCCTTATTCCTTTCTGTGTTGCCAGTCCCATGACACAGTATCATGGAGTAGATATCACTTGTTACTGCTAGTGGGGAATAGCTAGTAACACATACATATAAAATGAAGGTGGTATACCTAATGGGGTCCCTAAGCTGCAGTCTGACACAGGACCGTTGTTAACATGCAGGACCCATGTCATTGTTAAGATAAATGGGGTAGAAGCTCTTCACTGTAGATCCCAGACCTAAACTGTGTCCTTCTGTCAGTGAGCGAGCTAGGGTTGAAGGTTGAACTGGAGCGATCCTTCACCCACCAATTGTCCCTGCACAGTACACACTCTGCAAATGAGACAGGGATAGATCACCCTAACCCACAGGAGCTAACCAATGATATTGTCACAGACTACCAGAACTACAGGCTTGCGGCCGTTAGATGGTTTGCTACCATAATACCATTCGACATGTTGTACACCAAGAAGCACCTGTGAATATCATGGACCGATACATAACCACCTGTGTCGACCTCGGCGAGGACCGGTGTCAGCTGTTGAAGAACATCCCTAACATCAGAGCTGCATGCCTATCGCTCTCAATTAAGATGCATGCTGTGTTCACGGAATGTGATCTAGAGGGCTTGTGCAACCACAATGACTGGGCTAACAAGGCATGTGTTATAGAGTCCTCCAGAGACACGGGTAACCACACGTTCAATGTTTACATCTTGTCAGATATAAAGGGGTACAAGAGGCCGAGAAGAGGATCATTACAAAGTTGATAGGATCCGTGTTCCCGGCCAATGGTGACAATATGATCAGTATACTGTGCAAGTATCTCATCCTGGAACACCTCCTCGGGCAAACGTCACTTTCCCCGTCACCTATGGATGTGCTGAATGGAAGTACCACACTGGCAGCTGCCAACCTTTCATCTAAACGTGCACTGGACATCAGGTTGTTACGCTTCAAGAGTTGGAAGTGCATCGCTGTATGCTGCCTGCTCGGCGTGATCAAGGTGTGCACCATGGATCCCAGCGAGGGACTCCGTGTGGAAAGCAGTTTGATGTCGCTGTTGGAAAAGCTGAAGCCTGGCGAGTTCACACAGAACGAGCTGTGTGACCTTAGTAAGATATTGACCCAGGGCTGTGTGGTATGCAGCAGCAGTTCCTTTGTCAACCCTGATGTGTACAAAGCTCTACGTAAGATATCATCTATGTCTTGTGGCAAGTGTAGGAAGAGTGCTCTTGTCAGGGAAAAGACTGATGACTGTTGGAGCAAGCAAACAAAGGACAAAGGGGTACCTCATCATAAAGTGTCACGGTACTCTGTGTAGTGTAATGACACTTGGTCTATACTGTGACTATGTAACCTATGTAGCTAATGATGATATATGTCAACTCCTACATGTCATGTATGTCTATTGTCCTATGAAATAAAGTCATGTCATAACAGATCCGTACACAATGTTTGAAATAGAATCTATTATTATTCCAAAAGTACAATACAGTCACATCACATGTATATAGATAGTGTCAACAAGACAAGCTGACATCCGGTTATGCTAGTATATTATGACACTCAAGGGAGAAAAGTTTCACCCTCTAGTCCCTCAGACCTGTACGCTTGTCAACCTATACATGGCTGAGGTGTGTTGGAAGAAATATCTCCTTTGGATGTTCCACTCTGGGTGCGCTAATGGCTCTGCGGGTGTAAGTGTTGATCCCAGTCCTATAGGCCTTAGGTTTGATGTAACGCTCTTCGGTCCATGTCACGTAATTGGTTTGATTCACCCTACTCCCCGAGAGTCCTAAGGTATATAAGCAACTAAGATTGCCACTTGTAGACAATCTAACCAAGGGATACTACCACTAAGTCTACAATTGATTTAGCTGTACCCGAGCCTCATCAGAGAGATGGGTCTATACACAGTGGCAGGCTCTGCAGTTGCACAGACTGTGATTCTACCCTTAGTGTCTACGGGACTGACCCAAACTCCAGACATATACTTCACTACGTGGACAGGAAACTGGGAGAATCTAATGCCCCACATGAATGCTATCAAGGAACAGGCCAACTTCTTCCATAAGAACAGACTGGTGTTGGACGCTGGGACAATGGATCACCTGAAAAGTACCGGTGTTGTGGAATACAGTAGAGTTGTCATGGAACTGGATACGGATGTGTTCACTAAAGCTAAAGAAAAGATGATAACGCTGAAGGGGCCCAAAACAACCAAGGCATTTGTACATCTGTATGACAATCTACAAGCGGCTTACCAAGAGTTGAGAGGCAACAACTTTTATGCCTCTGCCTCTGACATCATGCACTATGTAGCTTTCCCGGCATACTCCGATCAAGCTGATCACTTGGTGTATCACGATGCCGATGTTCGCTTCAAACCCTTAGACCAGGATCATCAAACGGACCTGGGATCGGGTGCAGACATGAAGGTGGTCATGGTAACCTCGACCAAACGTACCGATGAAGCCCAAGCCAATCAGCTCTCCTTTGTGGAACCGAGTTACTTCTACGACCGCACACCGTACGAGTACCCACAATACACCCAGTTCAACTCTGATTTGATCTTCATGCGGAAGGCAGCTGCTACATGGTCAGCTGTCGAAATTGGAGTGATTCAGTTGAGGACTATAATTGCAAGCTGAAGAGCGATAGTTGAGAAAACCCTCGGGACCCAAACAACTAAAATGACCTTGCATGAAGCAATTGTGACACCTCACCCTGAAGAGACTAGATTTGCAATACCCCTGGAAACATCTGTGTTGCTCTACAGACAACGTGGTTCCGTATGTACTGAGTACACCACAACAGAGATGATAAGTGCCTACGTGGGCACTGTAGGTCTGAACCCTTTGGACATTCTACTCGAGAAAAAGATGGATTTCGCATACAAAGCTACCGGTCCACATTCGCCCTATGTAGAGATAGAAGGCGAGAGCTACCTTAGACTTGAAACAAGTACTTTTCTTCGTACCCTAGAACTGAAAGGCGATACGGAGACCAGGAAGATGTTCCTATCCGAATCTGCACTCAGTCCGGCTGATGTCGGAGCAAGATGCTCAACATTGGCACAGCGTTTTCAAGGGTGATCATCCTGATGTGCCAGTGTACACTCTGAAAGAAGAAGCTACCATCACCGGTTCAGACGGCTCCCCGTTATCTTCTCCGGAACAGTCGAGACACTCCAGTCCCGAACTGCTTGAAGTCGACACACCTGTCGAGGTTAATCGTCTGCTCGAGCCCGGTCTCGTGGACGGTCCCACGCCTGAAGTGGACGCTCCCGCTCCTGAAGTGGACGGTCCGGCTGTGGTCGAGTTAAACGTGGACATGATCACGCTCTCATTCGGTTCCAAAAGACAGCCCCACGACGTCAACCCAGAGACAGAACCCGAAGCGTTCGAGCGCGGCATAGGTGCTTGCGGGCTCGACAGCAAGCGTAGACGCAGGGCTGTATCTCCCTGAGGAGAAGAACGAGGAGGAGAACTTCTCTACCACGCATGATGGGGAGTTCCTGTTTAACTTCTTTGGGAGCAGCGCACGAGGTGACCGTTTTGGAGAGCCTGGCGTGCCCAAAGTAAAATGCCTCCCATTCAGGCCCAGAAAATAGGATATGCACATATTTAGTACCATTGGATAGGAAACACTCTGAATTTTCTAAAAGTGAGTATAACAGAACGGATATGGCAGGCAAAAACCCTGAGGAATTTCTGTCCTGGAAAAAGTGGTTTTGACACATTGCCTCATTTAGAACCCCTCCCTTATGAAAATGCCCATATAAGGGCATATGAATGCAGTACCTATTGCTTCCTCTGGATGTCAACAGTCTCGAGAAAGTGTTCTGATTCTTTTTATATGCTTTTAGAGCAGAGAAGAAGACGAATAAGGAAGTGGCCACACAGATGTCAATAGAAGTAAACGCGCGTTCACGGCTGGCGCGCTCTTTGGTTTTTTCCTTTCTTATCGCCCAGTTTATATTCCGGTTGAAATATTATACTATTTATACATAAAAGTGGCTTATGAATTTATGGTAATGGAAAAAATATGTGGGGTGCTATCCTCAAACAATCAAATGTGGTGCTTTCGCCGTAAAGCCTTTTTGAAATCTGACAACGCCGTGATATTGCCAAGAAGCAGAGCTTTTGATGACTATGAAACACTTGTATATTGATGCATGTTTAATAATTCAACTTTTGGATTTTGAATTTGGCGCCTTGCATTTCGCCGGGTAGTGTCGGGAGTGGGCTAGCGCCCCACCACTCCTTAAGAAGTTAAAGACAAATGGCCTGTGAAATTTACAAGAGAGGAAGGGTCTCTGAGCATGATAGTGGAATCCACTGTGAATGCGAAGAACCTCTTCACTCGAGTCGTTACCAAGATTCCAGGTGCTCTTGTCAAAGCGTTTACACAGAAGCGGAAGGCAATTGTCGAATGGTGTTATATGAAGATGTGACTGTGGTGTTCAGAGATTACCTTTCAGGAATGGAAAGGGTTATACCCACTCACTATGGAGAAGTCTTTTTGAAGAGGGAGTATGATGAGGAAGACATGTTGATGTACGGTGTGGAAATGATGACACCTAGTTGGTAGTATTATCCACAATGTGTTGATCTATGTACCTCACACCCACCCTGACATAATATCATGTTGTGCCATAGGGTTTGTGTCACACATATCCTTCACATCCTCCAACTCCTTCAGATCTGGCATTGTCAACATTGGGTTTCTTCGCGTTGTTGTAACGGTGCCAGTTGCGGAGGCTGCTAGATGGACATCGGAGCAGGAGCTGTCAGCTTGCCCATGTCTCTGGTACATAAAATAATGGTATTGTTTATCGCCGTATCCCCGAAGGTGCTGCCTGCATCGATCATGAAACAGCAATGGTCTGGGCTTAGTGTCATTCCATACTTCAATTAAACTCCACAATTGGCTATTTTCGGGTTCTATGTAGAGCATAGAGATTCTAATGACACCATTCAGTGGCTTAACCAAGGCGGCCTTCTTAACCTTGTCAACTTTGGCAGTATAGTAGAACATAGCGCACGTGTCCGCCTTCGCACTCAGATTGAAGGTCACACTTCCTATCCTGTAGGTGCCTTCGTCGGTGCACGTGAGGAAACGAATGCTAACTTGGGATCCCACTGGGGTGAGCGTGAGCTCATATATGTGTTCCGTAGCATACACAACGTTATTGTCCTTATAGAAAGGCTCAGTGGTGTTTGCCAAGTATCCCGGTAACTTGACAATGTTTCCCATTGTAGCTACAATGGTGAATGGTTCAGGTATCTCATCTGTAAGACCTGTGGCCCTTGTCAACATGCAACACTCAACTGTACTTGCTGCAGTGAGCAGCAGACACATTGTTATAACAATGTACATTGCCATAGTGAGTGGTTGTATACAAGTCTTAGACAGTGTGGAGTCTTGACTGTGTTCACAGGGAGCACAGCCTATGAATGGGACCTGCAGGAGCAGTTGAGACTTTTATATACGCTGAAACCATCCCCTTCCCCAGACATCGCTGTATCAACCAACCATGGCTGATTCCACCTACCCAATGTTAAGTGTATGAGGGGTAGGGTCCAGCTACATACAACTGACAAGGACACGTACATGGCACCTACATGGGTTGGAGAGATCTTTATCGTATCTCTGTCACTGCAGACTAATGACATTGTAGCTCTGGATGTGTACTGTGGAATGGTTACCCCGTGTATCCAACCAATGTATAGGGACACAGGACCAGGTCCTGTTCCAGGGTCTGGAAACGATGGGCCTTAGCAAAGTGTTGAGTGTGAAACGCAATACAAGTCACATACACCAGGTGTCACTGTTTATTACACAACACTGGACAGATTGTAATAATTGACATAGACCCACATGTATATACAGCATAGCCTTTAGAACCAGGATCGAAATATATACGCTAACAAGTAAATCAGATTGTTCAGGATAAACACACTTTTCAAGGAGTGGAATTCACGGATAAAGACAATTTCACCGCATGGCTGTATCACGTACTGACAGTTAGGCTTCCTTTCGAATACTCCAGCCTTAGATCTCCACTGTAGCTTAAGACGCATGACATACTGAGACATTGTGATATAGGTGATATGGTCCTCTGTGTACAGGAGATACGTATCCAATTGAATATCCTCCTCCTGCTCACCTGAAAAGAGGGATAAACGTTTTGCGTTGCTCAACGGCACAGGTGTGTAACTGTCCAGAACAGCATCAGCTTCCAGCAGATATCCAGGGAGCTGGGTTGCCGTACTCCACTTGTCCACAAACTCCTGGTTGCACAACGACTCCCCGTTCACCACATACACTTTGTTGAAACACTTGAAAAAAATGGATATCATCTCAGTCCTAGCCCGTGATCCCAATCAAGGGTCTGGGTATGTAACTGGAAGACACAAACAGTACGCGGCGTTGCTTGAGCGGCGATTGTCTTTGGAAGCACTTCAGTTTATTGGTTATGTACCAGGTGTATTCATTGACAAGCAGCTCTTGTTCCAGAATAGAGCTGTACTCTCCGCTAAACGAGGAGTCCAGGTCTACTAAGAGGTCGTAGTTAAAGTCTTTATCCATCACAGTGTCATTCATAAACAGACCATGTGAGTCCAGCTCCTGTTTAGGCCCTCTAATTACTACATAATCTACAGAGACAGTACCGTAAACCCCTCTTGCTTTCGACATAGTATCACATGTACTGACTGAGCTGAGACTCACCACAGTTGCATTGATATTAACTGAGTTACTGTTAGGTATATGCCTTATGGTTGGATAGGTTGGATAGATGCTGTACCCTTCACTCCAGTCCTTGCAAGATCTCATTCAAGGTGTTGAACAGCTTCTGAGCAGTTGTTGTTAACCGCAATGTTGGTGTGATGTGTGAGATCTTGATCGATGCTTAAGGTGATTGCTAAAATCGAAGTCTCCGTTGGCCATTGTTCTGGAGTTTGAGGCTCATTGACGTCACATCTCCCCTTCTCCAGATAATAAACAGACGGTGCTTGTACCTTGGACATAAAGCTGTGGTAGGGCTGGTGCTCAGAGCCCAGTGTCTGTATCTCATCCAAGGTTCTACTCAATCCCAGATAACCTAGGCAGGTCATAGTTGTCTTGTATCTGGTAAAAGATGTGAAAGTCTCACTGTAAACTTCAGTTTGAACTTGGGTGTTGTTAGGTTTGAGAATATGTTATTGTGGGAAATGGATATGTTTTGCTTGCCTTTTCACACTGTGTGCTCGTTGTGTCATTAAGCCGCAACATTACTATTGTGGGGTATGAGAAAATGTTTTGTTTGCTACACATGAATGTGTATGAGCTAAGGCTGACAAGTTGTGGAACAATACAGTGAATTGTGCAAACACCTGGTGTCTGGCTAAGGGGCAGTATAACCTTGGGAGATAACAGTATGTTGAGCTAGGAACCCATGAATAGAAAAATGTTGCAAACAAGCAGTTTCTAGGTTGGGACACAAAAAAGGAGCTGAACTTTTGGCCTCAGTATCTAGGGGTGAGTGCATAGATAATCTGCCCAGCAACAACGCCTGAAAGCTGAAGCGCCTGGGGGCTGGGACCAGCCTGTGCGCCTACGATAGATTGGGCAAGTCTAAAACCACGCCCAGTCTCTACGCTGATAGGCCAGCTCAGAAGCAGGAACTACTGTCAGAGTATTAAAATAATAAACTGTAAGGCGCTAGTCAGTTCTCTGTTAACCCTGCGTGGTATTACATTGAACCCGTATATACGAAGATTGCACTTACCACATATTTTGTTTAGCTAAATAAAACGAACATATTAGACAATTTATGACTCAGGTCCATATTTTATTCTTACATCAGATTTGAACTACGCAACCCTAACAGTGTAGGCATACCCAGTGCGGTAATGCGGCCTAGAAGCTCCCTAGTGTCCTTTTCCAGCTTTGATTAAGTGGAACATAGGGCTATGGGCACAGTTTGTTTCCCCGTGTAAAGGCCATGTTGCTGTTTGTCTACCAGGACTTTGGCCATCGTAGAATAGGCAGTAGGACCTAATTATATGATACGCTCTGGAGTGAGATTGTGCTGTCTGCAAAGTTGAGCCGTTAATAGGTGAGAACAGTTCCTTGTGCAGTTGTAATAGAAGAGGTTGGACAGTTGTAGATATACCGGGTCAACGGAGCTGTGACTCAACGTAGTCTCATCAACTACACGGCGTCGCCCAGTTATGAACGTTTGCTGTATATAGCCAGACTCTCGTGACAACCATAAGAGCATCTTGCTTGCCGCATATCCACATGTGCGACCTTGTCGAAGTCATCACTAATCTGCTCCAATAGGCCACCAGGATTGGTATGGCCATAGACGCACATCTCCCCTACCATTACAATGTACTGCCCTTTGAATGTTCGGACGACTCCTTCATAGCCACCAGCATGAAAACAGGGGTATATAAACATCAAGGTGTCTGCTCCAGTGTACTTTTCAATTGCGTCCACACAGGACAGAGTTTCCACCATGTCGTGAGGAGGCTCGATGTCCGTCAGATTAACTGTCCTCGCACCAAGTACCTTGTAAGCAATGTAGCAGTCGGTTAAACCGATACCGCTTCCCACTGCTAGGATCTCATTCATTCTGGGTACAGTTAGCTGTGACATGCTTTCTATCAAATCGGTAAAGCAACTGTTCCCGTATTGGAAACGTAGAGGTGTCGCTTTCAATAGACTGTCCATGAACACAGTTGCATCCTTCCAAAAGTCGTAACATTCATCATCAACACCAGGCTTGCTCAAGCAAAGAGTCTTAATTATCTCTACAGACACCCGTTGATGACTCCCGTGCCCACACCTTGCATCACATAAGCAGTAGATGTTTGCACACACACTATCCTCCATGGTAGAGGTAAAGGCAGCGACCCACAGCACTTATGAGGTGTGTCACAGGGTACATGTGTAATATAATATAAACACTAGTTATTGAGGATCTGTAGCATGAAGCAATGGTTGGGTACGCTGTCTAAGATTGGAAATATTACCCCATCTCCCAATTGTCTTGGTATATGTGAGTCATATCGGTTGGTTACACAACAGGGAACCTACTGGTGTGACAAGACCGCATCTACTACATAAGCAACAAAGGGGCATGAGCCTACACTCACTTCTACGCCACATCTCCCTGAGGTCGACATGAACACTCTCCTATCCAGCGTTTTAACTTCTTAGGGAGCGGCTCCCGAGGTGACGGTTTTGGAGAGTCTGGCGTGCCCAAAGTAAAATGCCTCCCACTCAGGCCCAGAAAATAGGATATGCACATAATTAGTACTATTGGATAGGAAACACTCTGACGTTTCTACGAGTGTTAAAATATTGTCTGTGAGTATAACAGAGCGGATATAGCAGGCGAAAACCCGAGGAATTTCTGTCCTGGAAAAAGTGGTTTTGACACATTGCCTCATTGTGAACCCCTCCCTATTGAAAATGATCTTATATGGGAGTAAGAATGCAGTACCTATTGCTTCCACTGGATGTCAACACTCTCTAGACAGTGTTTGATGATGTTTAGTTGCTCTGGATGGTAATAGAAGACGAATTTCGAAGTGGTCACCAGATGTAAACAGAAGAGGATGCGCGTTCACAGGCTGGCGTGCGCTGTGGTTTTTTCCTTTCCTATCGTCCAGTTTATAATCCGGTTGAAATATTATAGTAAATATACATTAAAGTGTTCCTAAGGATACATTATCAATGATGTTTGATTGTTCTTGGACAAGTGTATAGGTATAGGTTGAACGAGTTCTCTTCATGGTTCAATGGGCGAGTGGACGCTATATTTTCTGATCATAACGCACCAACCAAACAGAGATTTATGGATATAATAAATGACTTTTTCTAACAAAAGAACCATGGATTGTCTTCGTTGGACACTTGGGAAGCCCTCAGCAGAAGTTCTTCAAAAGGTAAGGGATTTGATATTGACAAGAAGCAGAGCTTTTGATGACTATGCAACACTTGTATATTGATGAATGTTTAATAATTCAACTTTTGGATTTTGAATTTGGCGCCTTGCATTTCACCGGGTAGTGTCGGGAGTGGCGCCCCACCACTCCCTAAGTAGTTTTAATAGACTCCCCTGCGCACGGAGCACTGTGTTCCTCTCAGTGGAAGCGATGTGTACCGAGACTCCCTCGATGTAAACGATCCCTTACTCCTCCGGAGAATGTTGACTATACTTTATAATAAACCATGCATGTAATAATCTGACCTACTCGTTTTTTGTTTCACACAAACACAACAGTCAGTGATGTTCACAATATATTACACTGTGGTTGACATGGCACAAATGCACAAGGCTGCAAAGCAGAGGTTACAGTGGTCATTGTATGAACCTTTTACTGTTGGGTGAAAGAGCAGTGGGTCCATGAACGCCATAGAGTGCCATAGAGTAACATTGGTTGGATCACCCAATAGTCGTCTTATTACCAAGCAGTGGTTAGATGTTTCTAGGGGCAAACTTGTAACGGTGGTTGTATGAATGAGCAGTGGGTAGATGACACTCTGCGGTGTGTGGATATTTCGCAGGCCATACATGTAACATTTATTTCAAAGCACAGCAGTGGTTGGACCAAGGAGCATGGCTTGGATGATCCGAACTCCATCGTTTGGATCACCAGCAGTGGTTGGACAACTGGAACTCCATAGATGTGATAGTGGATAGACCAGTGAGTTTGTCTGTACAGGTCCTAGTACCATAGACATACCTTACAAAGTCTGGTGTCCTGTTACCAAAGGTGTCAGTGGCCTGCTATACCTACAGCTCTACAATGGACTCACTTGTCAATGTCACATTGGACAATGTTACAATGTTCAATAGACCGTCACAATGTCGGAATCACATTGTTATGGTCTCTATGAATACAGCCGCACCATTTACATTCCTTTCTTTCATGCGCTGGTTATGGTCATGGGCTTGGTTGTCAATTTATACATGGTCATCACGCTCTACTGTTCCTGTTCAAAGTACTCGGGGAGGCAAAGGAAGGTCCTCAGTGATGTCGACGTCTTCTTTTCACATCTGGGGGTCTGTGACATAGCCACTTTGCTGACTATCCTGGTGTGGGTTACGCTTCGTGATGTGCAAACTGCTGAAAGGGGTGATCTCGGTAGGTAACAGCAATCTTAGCCCATGAGGACATATACACATAAGCATGTCCAACCAGCTCAACTAACGACATGTCCTTTGTTCCCTTATTCCTTACAGTTCTGTTTCCAGTACGGAATAGTTCTCATGGTCTATATCAACATAGAGAGATACATGAAGGTGGAACACAACAGGACAACACTAAAGTGTCTGGTGAACAGACGTGCGGCAAGCAGAAGGAGAATCATGGCTCGATTGTGTGCCTGTGTACCCATGCTCTCGGCTCTCCTGGACATATGCTATTACACTGTTCGTCCCATATCCGAGACTAACACGATCTGTTTCAACGCTATGCCTCCGAGTCTCCGGCTTACAGTCTTCTGGGTCAGGATGAGCATTTGTTTCATCATACCTATTGTCGTTCTCGTTTACTGCAACGGCATGATAGTGTACAGTGTCAGACAGCACGTGAAACGGAATTCGTTTGGGCTTAAGATGAAAAGGCCACAGGTCTTGACCTCTCTCACTGCCACTTTCTTTATGTGCTGCTGGATACCCTGGATCGCAAGCACCATTTACTACCGCTCCCATGTCCAGTGTGAGGAGGTGAAGTACGTGGTGCTCAATGTCTGCATAGCTATAGGGAACATGCACTGTATCACCAGTCCCACCTTGTATCTAATTATGAGGGTCCGCAGGGGTGACCAAAGAGCCTTTAGTCTCCGAAGCACAGATACTCCTCCACCTCAGCGAAGGTGCACTGATACAACCACAGCCTGTTAGCGGGAACAATCTGCGAGCTGTATCTGTAATGACTAGGTGTAATTGGGACTACAGGGGCTATTGATATGTGTGCCACAATCACAGCGACTGTACGCCACAATGAACTGGGATCTCAGGTCAGCAAGCTTGACTTTGTTGAAGTGGTTACCACTGAGACATAAACTTGAGTCAACCATGATACGCAACGCAATATCACTGTTACATGTGACCATTTGTTGTGTACCATCAATGTGAAAGGCAAAACTAAATGTATACTGTGTGTCATTCTGAATAAAAACATCACAAAGTGCCAGGGTGGACACGTCACATCCTGGCCATAGTTAGCCCTTTTTGTCTGCTTTATGTTTGATTTTGGTCAGGACGTGATCAGGGGTTGTTTGTTCTATGTTGTATATTTCTTTGTTGGTTTCGTTGATGGTTCCCAATTAGAGGCAGCTGAGTTTCGTTACCTCTAATTGGGGACCATATTTAACTACTTAGGGAGCAGTGGGGTGACACTACCCGGTGAAATGTGAGGCGCCAAATTCAAAATCCAAAAGTTGAATTATTAAACATTCATAAAAATACAATTGTCAGCTGAAGTTGGATGTGTCGTCTGTGGTCGGACAAACGTGTGCCGGGTGGATAACAGAGTTGTGAGTGGGGGTTCGAGCTGTGGGTGGACATATAATCATTTTGTGAGGAAACTGAATGCCTTGGCTCTGGTTGCACACAGCTTGTCCGATGACACCTCCTTATCAAACAAGAACGTCCTTTTGGTACCTATAAAAATCTGTATTTCAGACAAAGATCGCCGTTGAGCTCCTCTGGTCTCATTTGGTGCTAGTGTATGCTGGCAATCGCAAGCTCCTGATGTGTAATCTGTAACTCTTCTTCACCAGACCCCAAGACTCCCTGAATCTGTGTCAGAGTGAGCTTAGGGCTGCTCTATTTGTGCACGGTAAACATGACCCATTTGCACAGCACAAGGACCGCTGTCGACAACAAAGGGTGTTGTACACAAGACTTCTAGATCCAGAGCCACCGTTGTCAACCATCTATACGAGTCTCGAGTGTCCCGGCTTTGCTGGCTTGGGGCCTTGTGGATCCTCGACATGGAGTGCAACAAGGGTACCCTTCACTGGCTCTACAAACCCAAACCACACAGACTGTACGAACGTCATCATTCAACCCGAGTCTCGGTCACACTACGGTTACGTAGCCTGTCCAGAGAGAACAAATAACACGAATGAAATGCTCAGGGCTGCAGGGAGCTGCCTGGTAGAGTTGGACAACAACGTGCTCCTCCACGTGCTTCACGTGAACACCGTTGGCAATCAGAAGTTCAGTGCGACCATATTCTCCAAACATCTCCGAAAGTACGCTCAGATACAGTCCAACACCACTAAAACCAAGCTGATGAGCAGACTGAGATTTGTGTCAGACAAGAAGAGGCTATGCTCTCAACACGGCTATAAAAACACGCACATAGAGTTCTCGTCCAACCCCAGCCGCAGCGCCAACTACACCTCCAATGCTAAGTACCTGCTACAACCCTACTTCAGAGGGGTGTTTGAGACCATAGCCTTATCCCAGGGAACCTGCATGGTGTCAACTAAACCCTTCACGGTTAGCAACGAGAACCTGACCTGCTACATATACGGAGTGGCCAACCCTTTAACTGTGGTGATCCGCATGAAAAACACAAAGAAACATTTCCACACACCCTTCTTCTTCTCCTCGGTCAATGTGGCCGGTGAGGAGAACAGACACCAGCTATTCTTGTCGATGTCTTATCAACTCGCAAAAAGTGAGGAACGTAGCCGAAGAGCTCCCGAAGGCACTGTGTAAAGTGGCCAAGCTGGTGGAGATACACATCCATCTCAACAGGCTGTGCTGCGAGCTGGCGCAAGAGCGGCGCGGCATGCTGACATCCCAGGTGAAGATATGTCTGGTGTACCTTATGGAGACGTACTTCATACAAGTGAGAGACCGCAGCCACCCCAAGTACTGGACTGGCTACAGAGAGGCCGTGAGAGGTGCATTCATTGAGCGTTACCGTAGCAATCTTTCTTTGTTCCAGGATAAGGTTGTAACAAATTACCATTTGAAGAACACAGAGTTTATTAACCTGGTCCCTTGGTTCCTTGACAATCCTAGCACTCTGCACGACAAAATCATAATCGCGCATGAGGCGTACCTGAGAGAGGAGGGTAAAGTGAACGCTAGAGTGGAGCTGATCGCAACCGTCGACGTTCACATAAACCAAAACCCCAACTGTTGCCCGCCTCAAGGATTCCCCAGCTTCAAGGACATTGATTTTAGATACCTGGGATACAGTGAGCAGACACTACGACTCGCCTTAACCAAATCACGCTGCGCCTCGATCGCCCGAACGTTCTCTAAGGGCAGGAGACGCATCGCTTCCTCAGTGGCTTGCGACGTGGGAATCACAATGGAGACATAATTAAGAGAGGATGTGTGAGTTGTAGAGTAGTGGAGCTAGCCTTTCGCAACAGCATCCATGTCAACTGAGAATTCAACCATCAGCTACTGGGTAGCACCCTCTGCAGCTTCTAGATCGGCCTTCTAAGGGTATGGCATATTGTGAACACACACTTTGAATCGCTACTAAAGGGCGGGAGGGTCGACCACCAAGAGCAGGGCTGAGATCAACATACATTCTCAGGTGAAGGAGCTGCGAGACACAATGGGAACGTGTAACAGGCGTCTGAAGACCATCGATGCGTATATATCGGAACTGCAGAAACAAGAAATTGGTGCCCAGAACAACTGCCCGCAGCGACAGACTCTGTCCTCACACCTGGCAGGAGAATGGCATTTTCTATACATGGAAGACAATAGTGTTTTCGGCTACATGAAGTTGGTTCCAGAAACGGTCTCGGTCACTAGCAAAAGGGGTAATGTGAAAGGATCTACCTTGGTTAAGAGAGCCGAATTCACTATCCCAGCCGGGGGGGTGCTGACAGAGGCGAATGAAACCCTGTATGATGATGATTACACTCAACCACTGTTGCGAGTACGCACTGTGCCCCTGTTGTCAGATATCTTTCAAGGTCCCCGACTATTGGAATCACGCCTTGTTTGAGATTACGGAGCGGGGTAACAGAGTGCCAGCCTGGCAGTCCTTGGATCGATCAGAGACGCCTAGGTGGATAGTGGACGACAGTGCGTGTTGGAGAACCCCTATTTACAGACCCCGAGGTTTACCGAGTACTTGCAAGATCGGGCAAAGTTTCGCCGAGCTAAACCTGACCCACTTCCTTTCAGACTACGACTTCTCTCGGGCACTCGACAGCACTTTTGACTTTCTGGCTTTACAGTTGAGAACCTGAAACATGCTCTCCTACTCATATCAGCCTCGCACGATGCTGTTCCACTCTCCCGCTCCTCAGCCTCCTACGCCCCAGCAGCAACCCGTTCACGAGTCCGATGGTAGGATTTTGGAAACCATTCGCGAAGACTTGGTAACGCTCGACTACCTCATTGGGGTAACGTTGCTAGGCAAAGACTACGCTTTTGTGCAATACAGGCCCACAGAGAAACACAAAAAGTGTGCAGGGCTAAAGATTGACCCGGTTCAGCAAATTAACATGTTCATCCAGGCGCTGCGAGACAGGTCCATACCGATAGAGACATCCCTACATACGCTCATGCCGTCAGCTAAAAAGTATTTCTGGATACGAGTGTCACTAGCAGACCTGACAGAGCTCAGCTTGGAACCTCTCTGGATGCTAAAGGGTAGAGTCCAGCTCTACTCGAAACAGCAGTGGGCCACGATTACTAATGACGACCAGTCGCTCGAGCCATGCATCCTTAACCCTCGGTCTCAGCTGCTCTTCTGTCAACCCAACAGAAACGGAACGGAGGAATTGCTAAGATTAGCCAAGGAAGATCTAACTGGCTATGATCAGGAGGAGAGAGACATGGTTGACAGCGATGATGATCAACTCTCGAATAGCGACCAACGGGAACCCTGTGAGGTGTACAAGGAGGACAGGGTTCGAGGTACACTAAAGCGCAAAACGTGTAATGTCAATGAGGACAACATCTCCGGTCCCTCCGTGTCACATAAGAAATGTAAGAGCATAGGCTCTGAACCCCATGTGCGAGGCGAGAAAGACAAAGAACGATGCATCACACCACCTTCTGTACACACAAACTTTAATCGTGGAATACAAACCAGAATGCAATGGAGACAATATCAACAGGTCAAAAGAGGGAGGAACACCATGTACAACAAAACCATGAGATCCCGTATTCTCTACAACAATCCAAACCCAGTCACCCTCCTCAACCAGGAAGATAGTGAGCGATCGCTGCCATCCCCTTCCCATGTCACCCAAGCGCACCCAGAGCAAGCGTCGGGTCCTCGGGGTATCACGTCCCACGACGAACCGTCTGTTGCAGCTGCCTCCCCTGATCACCATGAGCAAAAGAGTCCCTATGAGTCGACAATACCTTGTGTCTCTGCTGCAGTGGAGCAGTGTGTCGGTAACCCTGACTCGGTGCCTGCAGCGATCCCTTCTGTGGAGATCTTGCCAATTGTAAACCTAAGATCGCCTTTGCGTTCTCAGCCCCTGGAGCCTCAACAGAACCCACTTGCTCAGGGACCTGGGGCTGAGGGGCCGAGGAGTTGTGTTTGCTCTCTGATGTAGCTGAGAGCAACCCACTAAGAGACTCCGCTGCAATAGCCCCTTGATCCCGTTCATCTTCACATATAACATCGGAAGGCCTGAGACCCAGCTTGTTGGCCAATAGTAACCCATACGCGGTCGGGTGCAGAGAGTCCCGGGTGAGCATAATGTCGTTGACTGTGAGCGAAGCGTCTGGCTTTCTCCCGGATAAGCTGTCTGCGAATGTTACCCCGGACGTGTTCAAGAGTGTCACCAGCATACAGTGGAGAACGTGCACCGGTGACCCGGATTGTAGCTCTCTCACCGTATCATAACCGCCATCGATAAGAGACATTACTGTGCAGCCGTATTCATTGACCTGGCCAAGGCTTTCGACTCTGTCAATCACCACATCCTTATCGGCAGACTAAACAGCCTTGGTTTCTCTAATGATTGCCTCGCCTGGTTCACCAACTACTTTGCTGACAGAGTCGTGTGTTAAATCGGAGGGCCTGTTGTCTGGGCCTCTGGCAGTCTCTATGGGGGTGCCACAGGGTTCATTTCAACTCTCTTCTCTGTATACATCAATGATGTACGCCATCTTTACATTATCCAAGATGGCGTAGCAGTGCAGACGTGTTTTTGTTCGTACCCTCGTGTACTTTGTATTTCTCGTCTTTTTTGTATATATTTCAATTTTATTTTCAATCTTTTTTCCATTTTTATATTAAATATACCTTCCGGTAACCTGCCTCACCCATTGTGTTACCTAACCGCTATTTTTTTTAGACCTTTTTAGACTGAATTCCATTGGGAGCTAGCGAGCTAACCAGCTACTAGCTATTCAGTCACTGTTAGCCACCGCTAGCGGCCTTTAACTTACTGCACAGACACCAGCCTTTTTTAGCCCGGATAATACTTGCCAGCCTACCACCATCGGACTGTTTCTCCGCCACAAAGCCGGATCCCTGCCGTAAACCCTAGACCACTACACCTGATCTCCACAGCTAGCTAGCTGCCACCGAGTGGCTAACGCCCCTGCCCCAGAGCCAGCTCCAGCTAGCCGCGACCCAGACGCATCTCCCGGCTAGCAACAATAATACCTCTCTCGCCAGCTGGCTTGGTTCCCTCTCGTCACGACGCCCCGTCGTACCACCTCGACTGGTCTGCGGACGATTACTCCATCCGCTCTACCTGCAACCGGCCTCCGTCGGAACAGACGGTTCTACCAACCCCGGCCTGCTAACTCTTAACTTTAAATGCTGTCTCCTGCGTGCCGGCATAGTAACGACTACCTCGCGGCTTCCCTGCCCCATCTATTGCTGTTCACTGGACCTTATGATCACTCGGCTACATAGCTGATGCCTGCAGGACTATTCATTAATCACGGTACTCCATTCTGTTTATTTTTATTTATTTATTTTATTTATCTGTCGGCCCCAGCCGCGTACTCAGGCCCTGTGTGTTGCAACTAACCCTCTGCCCATTCATCGCCAGTTTTACCTGTTGTTGTTGTCTTAGCTGAATAGCCTTGCGGTCTTACCCGTTGTTGTCCTAGCTAGCTCTCCCAACCAACACCTGTGTTTGCTTTATGCCTTGCTTTATGTCTCTCTCAAGTGTCAATATGCCCTGTTTACTGTTGTTTAGGGTAGTTATCATTGTGTTAGTTTACAGTGGAGCCCCTAGGCCCACTATACATGCCTCAGATTCCTCCTTTGTCCCACCTCCCACACATGCGGTGACCTCACCCAGCATTACCAGCACCTCCAGAGATGCAACCACTCTTATCATCACTCGGTGCCTGGGCTACCTCCACTGTACTCTCACCCCACCATACCCCTGTCTGCACATTATACCCTGAATCTATTCTACCACGCCCAGAAATCTGCTCCTTTTATTCTCTGTTCCCAACGCACTAGACGTCCTGTTCTGATAGCCTTTAGCCGTACCCTCATCCTGCTCCTCCTCTGTTCCTCGGGTGATGTGGAGGTAAACCCAGGCCCTGTAGCCCCCAGCACCACACCTATTCCCAGGCCCCAGGCACTCTCTTTTGTTGACTTCTGTAACTGTAAAAGCCTAGGTTTCATGCATGTTAACATCAGAAGCCTCCTCCCTAAGTCTGTTTTACTCACTGCTTTAGCACACTCCGCCAACCCTGATGTCCTGGCCATGTCTGAATCCTGGCTTAGGAAGGCCACCAAAAATTCTGAGATTTCCATACCCAACTACAACATTTTCCGCCAAGATAGAACTGCTAAAGGGGGAGGAGTTGCAATCTATTGCAGAGATCTGTTCTGTCATACTTTCCAGGTCTATGCCCAAACAGTTCGAACTTTAATTCTAAAAATGAATCTCTCCAGAAATAAGTCTCTCACTGTTGCCGCCTGCTATAGACCCCCCTCAGCTCCCAGCTGTGCCCTGGACTCCATATGTGAATTGATTGCCCCCCATCTATCCTCAGAGTTCGTTCTGTTAGGTGACCTAAACTGGGATATGCTTAACACCCCGGCAGTCCTACAATCTAAGCTAGATGCCCTCAATCTCACATAAATCATCAAGGAACCCACCAGGTACAATCCTAAATCTGTAAACATGGGCACCCTCATAGACATTATCCTGACCAACTTGCCCTCCAAATACACCTCTGCTGTTTTCAATCAGGATCTCAGCAACCACTGCCTCATTGCCTGCATCCGCTATGGGCCCGCGGTCAAACGACCACCCCTTATCACTGTCAAACGCTCCCTAAAACACTTCTGTGAGCAGGCCTTTCTAATCAACCTGGCCCGGGTATCCTGGCAGGATATTGACCTCATTCCGTCAGTCGAGGATGCCTGGTCGTTCTTTAAAAGCAACTTCCTCACCATCTTAAATAAGCATGCCCCTTTCAAAAGATGTAGGACTAAGAACAGATACAGCCCTTGGTTCACTCCAGACCTGACTGCCCTTGACCAGCACAAGAACATCCTGTGGCGGACTGCTATTGCATCGAATAGTCCCCGCGATATGCAACTGTTCAGGGAAGTCAGGAACCAATACACGCAATCAGTCAGGAAAGCAAAGGCTAGCTTTTTCAAACAGAAATGTGCATCCTGTAGCTCTAACTCCAAAAAGTTTTGGGACACTGTCAAGTCCATGGAGAACAATAGCACCTCCTCCCAGCTGCCCACTGCACTGAGGCTAGGTAACACGGTCACCACCGACAAATCCATGATGATCGAAAAT
>QNTS01008831.1:21174-36411 GCA_003317085.1 Hucho hucho | reverse complement strand
GATAGTGTTTTTATTGAAATCCCCTATAGAAATAGTTTGAGTGATAGTGTTTTTATTGAAATCCCCTATAGAAATAGTTTGAGTGATAGTGTTTTTATTGAAATCCCCTATAGAAATAGTTTGAGTGATAGTGTTTTTATTGAAATCCCCTATAGAAATAGTTTGAGTGATAGTGTTTTTATTGAAATCCCCTATAGAAATAGTTTGAGTGATAGTGTTTTTATTGAAATCCCCTATAGAAATAGTTTGAGTGATATAGTGTCTGTGTGTACAGAAGTGTGTCTGTGTACTCTACATGTTGGTGTTTATGAGGATTATGGGGTAGAGTCATGTGTTTTGGATTTGGGGAGCTTTGCCTGAGAAGGGGTGAGTACGGTTCCACGTCCCTGGATGGAGTGAGGTTGAGCTGGGTGAGAGAATAGAGGGATGAATTATTCCACACGCCAACACTTAATACAAGCTAAAAACCATCGCTGGTGCACCCAGTAGCCTAGCACCATGTATAGGCTACTGACTGGTTGTTGATGATGATGAGGAGGAGGAGTCATCTTCGTAGTGTACTTACTACTGGTAGAAATGGACATGTCAGAATTAGTACTTTAGATGTATTTATCATTAGAGAAAGCGGTTTGTTTTTTGCAGAACAGAAAGGGAACATGAAGAAAAACGTAGCGAGGTAAACTAAAGAACTGACTCATCTGAACCCGGCTGTCAGATGACCCGCCAACACCAACCCATCCTGTCTGGACCCAACACCAACCCAGCCCGTCTGGACCCAACACCAACCAATCCCGTCTGGACTCAACACCAACCAATCCCGTCTCGATTCAACACCAAATCATCCTGTCATGACTCAACACCAACTCATCCTGTCTGGACTCAGACATAAGCTCCAGATGGCCGTAGTCTTAGCATACCCAAACAGTGAAACAGAATCCAGCATCACTCTCTATGGTCTAGTTCACTCCGGTGGTACAACTAATGTACAACACATTGGCCACAACGGTTGGGAATTGTGATACAATACATATTTTTGATGAGTTTGTCTGCACAACAATATTTACACATCTCTCTCTCTTTTCTACTCCCCCCCCCCTCTCTCTGTAGGACATGATATTACCAGCTCCTTGGAGCCAGCGAACATTGACACCAGTATTCTGGAGGACTACATCAGTAAGGAGGGCGACAGCACTGACATGTGAGTGGCTCCTGGAAAACGGTATAAAACGTTTTGGAATTGAAAACGTAAATTGGGTTTTTCATATTGGACAGGTCCAGGTATTCCCTCGCTGTTTCAGTCAGTTTTCATCCTTTTGGTGCCTAATGAACCAGACCTGTCTGTGTTGTCTGTCATTGTCATGGCAAACAACCATAGGAGTTAGCTACAGCGCAAACAGATCTGTGACCAGCTTATCAATGCCACCAAACAACAATTATGTCTAACCAGGGTCGTGTTCATCAGGTACCAAATGGGGGAAAAAATTTACTGAAAAAGGGACTGGATTTGTCCAACAAGAAACATCCGTTTTTGTTTTCCGTTGCAAAACGCTTTAAAACGTTTTCAATTGAGTGCCCTGATAAACACGACCCATCTCAACACACAATAACCAATTCATAACATGCTTTTCTAGGGACATTTCCAACTGAACTAATATTAATGAACACAATCACGTGGTTGTCTGACCTAGCTACTTGAAGATTAATGTAAGTCACTCTGGATAAGAACTTCAGCTAAATGATCAAAATGTAAAATATGTTCTCCTCTGTGTTTCCCCAGCTGTTTTTCTGAGGTCCACAGCGGTGCCCCAGGGCCTGACTCTTACTCATCACCCCAGGCCGGAGTTTCCTCTTCTGGGGGTTTGCAGTGTGGCGTGAGCCCCCCTATCCCCCTCCGTCAGGGAAACCCCCACTCCCACCCCCAGCCCTGCCAAGCCCCCTACCCCCCGCCACTGGGCCTTCTGAGACACAACAACTACCCCTGCCAAGGGCAACACATCCACCAGCTGAACCACCAGCAGCAGCAGAACCACATCAAGCCTGAACACAGACGACACTACGCACCAGGGTAAGCTGACGGGATGGGGTGAGGGCGGGGGTTAGGGTGAGGAGAGGAAAGGGGGTGAAGGAGGGTTAGAGTGAGGGACATGGTGAGGGTGAGAGAGGGGGTTAGGGATGTAGTTCGGGTGAGGGAGGGTCAGAGTGAGGGAGGGTCAAGGAGTGACGTTTAGGGTGAGGGAAAGGGAGTGGGAGGTGTGAAGGTTAGGGTGAGCAGGAGCCAGACCCATGTCTACAATGACATGATAGAGGAATGTGGAGGGAGGGGAATGGGGTCAGGGAGGGGGTGAGTGAGTGAGTGACGCTTAGGGTGAGGAAAAAGGAGTGGGAGGCGGTGAGCGAGGGGGTGAGGGTTAGGGTGAGGCTGAGCTGTCTGGGACTATAGATGGATGAGGGGGAATGGTAGGGGACAGAAACACAACTGATATGTCGGAATTATAGAGCAAGATGACAGATTATGCTACTACAGCATGTGGACACCTGCTAGTTGAACATCTCATGGGCATTAATATGGAGTTGGTCTCCCCTTTGCTGCTATAACAGCCTCCACTCTTCTGAGAAGGTTTTCCACTAGATGTTGGAACATTTCTGCGTGGACTTGCTTTTATTCAACAACAAGAGCATTATTAAGGTCGGGGCACTGATGTTGGGTGATTAGGCCTGTCTCGCAGTTGGCGTTCCAATTCATCCCAAAGGTGTTGGATGAGGTTGAGGTCAGGGCTCTGTGTAGGCCAGTCAAGTTCTTCCACACCGATCTCAACAAACCATTTCTGTTTAGCCTTTGCTTTGTGCATGGGGGCATTGTCATGCTGAAACAGGAAAGGGCCTTCCCCAAAATGTTGCCACAAAGTTGGAAGCACAGAATCATCTAGAATGTAATTTTTGCTGTAGCGTTAACTTGTTAGGCAGAAGTGGGGCGCTAGCGCCCCACTCCCGACACTACCAGGTGAAATGCAAGGCAAAATCCAAAAGTTGAATTATTAAACATGCACCAATATACAAGTGTTTCATAGTCATCAAAAGCTCTGATTCTTGGCAATATCACAGCGTTGTCGGATTTCAAAAAGGCTTTACGGCGAAAGCACTACATTTGATTGTTTGAGGGTAGCACCTTCAATATTTTCCATAACCATGAAATCTTTAGCCAGCGCGGTCGATAGAAAATGCATTTCACAGGGAAAACCTGTGCCTTACCTTTTGTAGAACTTCTGCAGAGGGCTTCCTAAGTGTCCAACGAAGACAATCCATGGGTATTTGGTTAGAAAAAGTAATTTATTATATCCATAAATCTCCGTTTGGTTGGCGACTTGTGTTCAGAAAATCCAACGTGAAGAGAACGCGTTCAACTAAACCTATAAACTTTCCCTCAACAAAACAAAAACCAATTAAAATGCATCCTTAGCTTATCTTTTATGAATTAAAGTGATAATCTTTCACTTGGATGGTCACCTAAACGTTATATAAGTCAAATAAAGTGGACCGCTCAGCCAAACGTGCGCCCAAAAACGTGCAACTGAAAAAGAGCTCCCCTCACTAAAACCCCTACCTATTGAACACATTGGTTCCAATTGCCGTGAAACTTTACCTATACACTGCTGACATCCAGTGGAAGCAATAGGTACTACATTCAGTGTCCTGGTATAAAGACTTTTCAATAGGCAGTCTCTCTAATTGAGCCATAAGCCACCAGAATGACATTTCCGGATGGAATTTTCTCTGGTTTTTGCCTGCCAAATGAGTTCTGTTACACTCACAGACAAAATGTTAACACTTCTGGAAACCTCAGAGTGTTTCCTATCCAATAGTACTAATTATGTGCATATCCTATTTTCTGAGCCTGAGTGGCAAGCATTTTACTTTAGGCACGCCAGACTCTCCAAAACCGTCACCTCGGGAGCCGCTGCCTAACAAGTTTTAAGATTTCCCATCAATGGAACTAAGGGGCCTAGTCCGAACATTGAAAAACTGCCACAGACCATTATTCCTCCTCCACCAAACTTTACAGTTGGCACTATGCATTGGGGAAGGTAGCGTTCTCATGGCATCCGCCAAATCCAGATTGTTCCGTCTGACTGCCAAATGGTAAAGCGTGATTCATCACTCCAGAGAACACGTTTCCACTGCTCCAGAGTCCAATGGCGGGCGAGCTTTACACCACTCCAGCAGACGCTTGGCATTGCGCATGGTGATCTTAGGCTTGTGTGCGGCTGCTTGGCCATGGAAACCCATTTCATGAAGCTCCCGAAGGAACAGTTCTTGTGCTGACGTTGCTTCCAGAGGCAGTTTGGAACTTGGTAGTGAGTTGCAACCTAGGACAGACAGACGCGCTTCAGCACTCAGCGTTCCCGTTCTGTGAGCTTGTGTGGCCTACTACTTCGCGGCTGTGCCGTTGTTGCTCCTAGACGTTTCCACTTCACAATAACAGCACTTACAGTTGACCGGGGCAGCTCTAGCAGGGCAGAAATTTGACAAATTGACTTGTTGGAAAGGTGGCATCCTATTAAGGTGCCACGTTGAAAGTCACTGAGCTCTTTTTTACTAAGGCCATTCTACTGCCAATGTCTGTCTATGTTTGCATGGCTGTGTGCTCGATTTTATACACCTGTCAGCAACGGGTGTGGCTGAAATAGCCGAATCTACTAATTTGGAGGGGTGTCCACATACTTTTGTATATACATTGCACTCGGAAATGATTCAGACCCCTTCTCTTTTTTCCAAATGTTTTACTTTACAGCCTTATTCTAGGATGTATTAAATAAACAAAAATCCTTAGTCTACATACAATACCCCATAATGACATCACAATACCCCATAATGACATCACAATACCCCATAATGACATCACAATACCCCATAATGACAAAGGTAAAACAGGTTTTTAGAAATGCTTGCAAATACAGAAATATCTTATTTACATCAGTATTCAGACCCTTTGCTATGAGACTCGAAATTCAGCTCAGGTGCTTCCTGTTTCCATTGATCATCCTTGATGTTTCTACAACTTGATTGGAGTCCACCTGTGGTAAGTTCCATTGATTGGACATGATTTGGAAAATAACACACCTGTCTATATAAAGGTCCCACAGTTGACAGTGCATGTCAGAGCAAAAACCAAGCCATGAGGTCGAAGGAATTTTCCGTAGAGCTCCGAGGCAGGATTGTGTCGAGGCACAGATCTGAGAAAGAGTATTGAAGGTCCTCAAGAACACAGTGGAAAAGGGCCTTGGTTGGGGAGGTGACCAAGAACCCGATGGTCACTCTGACAGAGCTCCAGAGTTCCTCTGTGGAGATGGGAGAACCTTCCAGAAGGACAACCATCTCTGCAGCACTCCACCAATCAGGCCTCCACCAATCAGCACTCTACCAATCAGGCCTCACCTACGGTTGGCAGCATCATGCTGTGGGGATGTTTTTCAGCGGCAGGGACTGGGAGACTAGTCAGGATTGAGGGAAAGATGAACGGAGCAAAGTACAGAGAGATCCTTAATGAAAACCTGCTCCAGAGCGCTCAGGACCTCAGACTGTGGGCGAAGGTTCACCTTCCAACAGGACAATGACCCTAAGCACACAGCCAAGACAACACAGGAGTGGCTTCGGGAGAAGTCTCTCAATGTCCTTGAGTGGCCCAGGCAGAGCCCGGACTTGAACCCGATCAAACATCTCTGGAGAGACCTGAAAATAGCTGTGCAGCGACGCTCCCCATCCAACCTGACAGAGCTTGAGAGGATCTGCAGAGAAGAATGGGAGAAACTCCCCAAATGCAGGTGTGCCAAGCTTGTAGCATCATACCCAAGAAGACTCAAGGCTGTAATCTCTGCCAAAGGTGTTTCAACAAAGCACTGAGTAAAGAGTCGGACTACTTATGTAAATGTGATATTTGTCATTATTGGTTATTGTGTGTAGATTGATGAGGGGGAAAAAAATGTCATCAATTTTAGAATAAGGCTGTAACGTAACAAAATGTGGAAAAAGTCAAAGGGTCTGAATACTTTCCGAATGCACTGTAGTGTATATTGTGCAACCGCATCAACCCAGCAGGCAAAATTGTTTGCAATGACATAATCTCAACCAGCTTTGCCCGCTACTTTTTGAGCAGTTGTAATATCAAAGCGAGATACAACTGGAAAAGATAGTCATAGTAGCTCACATTTAACCAACGTTGCCTGGCACTGTGAGCAGGAGCCAGACTCATGTCTACAACGACGTGATAGTTTGTGTCTATTAAACTAGATTCACACCGTAGACGCCCTTGTCCTAAATCCAGCACCATTATGTAATCAGTGCTTGAGAGCGAAGATGGGAGGAAGGCAGAGATCAGAAACTAGAGTCGTGTTACAGAAAACAGACCGATGGCCTGGAAAGAACTCATGCAATCTATTGCACAACACAATGTACATGATGTTGCTGCTGCTAAGTATGTTATCACCTTTTAAAAATATATAAGCGATATATAAGCGAGATATATAAGAGATATTCTAAAATAAAATTGAAATGCCACATTGTACGGCACAAGTTTCTGCATTACAAAATCTGTATTGATCTTGATACCAACCTTGTCAATATTTCTCTACAATGTTCCAGGACGCTCCCAGAGTCCCCCCCAGACTCCAGCTCTGAGCCATACTCCCCTCAGCAGGTCAATGGTAAGTCCGAGCCCTCTTTTGCCCTTGACTCTCTCCTGCCTCTCTCAATTAAGAACAGTTTATATTGTGGTTGTGAAGGAGAGTGAATTGAGGACTTGAAGGTATTCAATAACAAAGGAAAGGCTGGGGTTGATGGACTAAAGGATATGGTGTAGGGGTTGATGGACTAAAGGAGATGGTGTTGGGGTTGATGGACTAAAGGATATGGTGTAGGGGTTGATGGACTAAAGGAGATGGTGTAGGGGTTGATGGACTAAAGGAGATGGTGTAGGGGTTGATGGACTAAAGGATATGGTGTTGGGGTTGATGGACTAAAGGATATGGTGTCGGGGTTGATGGACTAAAGGATATGGTGTTTGGGTTGATGGACTAAAGGATATGGTGTTTGGGTTGATGGACTAAAGGAGATGGTGTTGGGGTTGATGGAGTAAGGATATGGCATTGGGGTTGATGGAGTAAAGGATATGGTGTCGGGGTTGATGGACTAAAGGATTTGGGGTTGATGGACTAAAGGATATGGTGTTGGGGTTGATGGACTACTGCATGGTCGGAACTAGAAGCACAAGCATTTCGCTACACTCGCATTAACATCTGCTAACCATGTGTATGTGACAAATACAATTTGATTTGATTTGACGAGGGGTGGTGGTGTGTGTCTATTTGTCAATAACAGCTGGTGTGCGATGTCTAATATTTAGGAAGTCTGGAGGTATTGCTCGCCTGAGGTAGAGTACCTCATGATAAGCTGTAGACCACACTATCTACCAAGAGAGTTCTCATCTATATTATTCTTAGCTGTCTATTTACCACCACAAACCGATGCTGGCACTAAGACCGCTCTCAACCAGCTGTATAAGGCCATAAGCAAAGAAGAAAATGCTCATCCAGAAGCAGTGCTCCTAGTGGCCGGGGACTTTATTGCAGGCAAACTTAAATCCATTTTTACCTAATTTCTACCAGCATGTCACATGTGCAACCAGAGGGGAAAAAAACTCTAGACCACCTTTACTCCACACACAGAGACACATGCAAAGCTCTCCCTCGCCCTCCAGTTGGCAAATCTGACCATAATTCTATCCTCCTGATTCCTGCTTACAAACAAAATCTAAAGCAGGAAGCACCAGTGACTCGCTCAATACGGAAGTGGTCAGATGGCGCGGATGCTACGCTACAGGACTGTTTTGCTAGCACAGACTGGAATATGTTCTGGGATTCATCCAATGGCATTGAGGAGGATACAGGGCATTGTTCTGGGATTCATCCAATGGCATTGAGGAGGATACAGTGCATTGTTCTGGGATTCATCCAATGGCATTGAGGAGGATACAGTGCATTGTTCTGGGATTCATCCAATGGCATTGAGGAGGATACAGGGCATTTGTAATGTATTCAGATCCCTTGACATTGTCCACATTTTGTAACGTTTCAGCTTTATACTAACATGGATTGATTATTTTTTTCTCACAATCTACACACAAGACCCCATACCGACAAAGCGAAAAACTGTTTTTTTTTTATTTGGTAGCAAATGTATTAAAAATAAAAACAGAAATACTTTATTTACATAAGTATTCAGTCCCTTTGCTATGAGACTCGAAATTGAGCTCAGGTGCATACAACTTGATTGGAATCCACCTGTGGTAAATTCAATTGATTGGACATGATTTGGAAATGCACACACCTGTCTACATAAGTTCCCACAGTTGACAGTGCATGTCAGAGCAAAAACCAAGCCATGAGGTCGAAGGAATTGTCCGTAGAGCTCCGAGACAGGATTGTGTCGAGGCACAGATCTGGGGAAGGGTACCAAAACATTTCTGCAGCATTGAAGGTCCCCAAGAACACAGTGACCTCCATCATTCTTAAATGGAAGAAGTTTGGAACCACCAAGACTCTTCCTAGAGCTGACCGCCCGGCCAAACTGAGCAATCTGGGGAGAAGGGCCTTGGTCAGGGAGGTGATCAAGAACCCGACGGTCACTCTGACAGAGCTCCAGAGTTCCTCTGTGGAGATGGAATCACCAATCATGTCTTTATGGTAGAGTGGCCACACGGAAGCCACTCCTCTGCAAAAGGCATATGACAGCCAGCTTGGAGTTTGCCAAAAGGCACCTAAAGACTCTCAGAAACAATATTCTCTGGTCTGATGAAACCAAGATTGAACTCTTTGGCCTGAATGCCAAGCATCACGTCTGGAAGAAACATGGCACCATCCCTACGGTGAAGCATGGGGGGTGGCAGCATCATGCTGTGGGGATGTTTTTCAGCGGCAGGGAAAGATGAACGGACAAAAGTACAGAGAGATCCTTGTTTAAAACCTGCTTCGGAGTGCTCAGGACCCTAAGCACACAACCAAGAAAATGCAGGAGTGGCTTCTTTGAGTGGCCCAGCCAGAGCCCGGACTTGAACCTGATTGGGTACCTCTGGAGAGACCTGAAAAAAGCTGTGCAGCGCAACGCTCCCCATCAAACCTGACAAAGCTTGAGAGGATCTGCAGAATGGGAGAAACTCCCCAAATACAGGTGTGTCAAGTTTTTAGCATCATACCCAAGAAGACTCAAGGCTGTAATCGCTGCCAAAGGTGCTTCAACAATGTACTGAGTAAAGGGGCTGAATACTTAAGTAAATATGATATTTCAATTTTCTATTTATAATACATTTGCAAAAAATCTAAACCTTTTTTTGCTTTGTCATTATGGGGTATATTTATGAAAGAAAAAAACGATTTAATCCATTTTAGATGAAGGCTGTAAGCTAACAAAATGTGGAAAAGGTCAAGGGGTCCAAATACTTTCCGAATGCACTGTGACCGTACGTACATATCCCAACCAGAAGCCATGGATTACAGGCAACATCCGCAACGAGCTAAAGGCTAGAGCTGCCGCTTTCATGGAGCTAATGGACACTAATCCGGACGCTTATAAGAAATCTTGCTATGCCCTCAGACGAACCATCAAACAGGCAAAGCGTCAATACAGGACTAAGATTGAATCCTACTATACCGGCTCTAACGCTCGTCGGATGTGGCAGGACTTGCAAACTATTACGGACTACAAAAGGGGGAAACCCAACCGCGAGCTGCACAGTGACGTGAGCAGATGGGCTAAATGCCTTTTATGCTTACTTCGAGGCAAGCAACACTGAAGCATGCATGAGAGCACCAGCTGTTCCGGACAATGTGAGCAAGACCATTAAACCGGTTAACATTCACAAGGCCACGGGGCCAGACAAATAACCAGGATGTGTATTCAGAGCATGCTTGGACCAACTGGTAAGTGTCTTCACTAACATTTTCAACCTCTCCCTGACCGAGTCTGTAATACCTACATGTTTCAAGCAGACCACCATAGTCCTTGTTGTTTGAAAGCGAAGGTAACCTACCTAAATGACTACCGCCTCGTAGCTCTCACGTTAGTAGCCATGAAGTGCTTTGAAAGGCTGGTCATGGCTCACATCAACACTGTCATCCTGGAAACCCTAGACCCACTCCAATTTGCATACAGCCCCAACAGATCCACAGATGACGCAATCTCAATCCTACTCCACACTGCCCTTTCCCACCTAGACAAAAGGAACACCTATGTGAGAATGCTGACTACAGCTGTGTTCAACACCATAGTGCCCACAAAGTTCATCACTAAGCTAAGGACCCTAGGACTAAACACCTCCCTCCGCAACTGGATCCTGGACTTCGACGGGCCACCCTCTGATGGTAAGGATAGGCAACAACACATCTGCCACGCTGATCCTCAACACGGGGGCCCCTCAGGGCTATATACTTAGTCCCCTCTTGTACTCCCTGTTCACCCACGACTGCTGGCCAAGCACAACTCCAACACCATCATTAAGTTTGCTGACGACACAACAGTGGTAGGCCTGATCATCGACAATGATGAGACTATAGGGAGGAGGTCAGAGACCTGGCAGTGTGGTGCAAGGACAACAACCTCTCCCTCAATGTGATCAAGACAAAGGAGCTGATCATGGACTACAGTAAAAGGAGGGCTGAACACATTCACCTTCCGGTTCAACATTCACCTTTCGCTACCACTTCTGTCTAGCCGTCTACAGCAGTTTGACGCATACGATCGCACTGCAACTGCCTCTGAAACGCTATTCTGCAAGGCTAACGCAGTTCCATTAGAAATGAATGTACTTCTGGTATACCAAAATGCAATTACGCTATTGGTGTGATTGAGGCGTCCATCCGTCTGGCTCTCTCTCTCTCTCTACTCCAGCTCTGTTCAGATCAATAGATCATCTGTTTCTGCAAAAAGAAATTAATGAACAACAGTTGGTTAATAAGTTTAATTTACTTTATTTTTCTTTTTTTTAACGTTTATTTAACTAGTTAATGTGAATTAATACGTTTGTTCCAGAGAAATAATTTATTAATCTAAACTTTATTTTTATCCACACGTTAGATCCTATAAATGTATGAAATGGATTCCACATTCCAGAACTCCCACATAGAAAAAAATACAATAGTAGACTATGGTATAAATACTGTAGAATTACTATTTTTATGTAGTATTACTATATTTATACACTATAGTATTCACTGTGTTCAGAGTAAAATTTTTGTGGACTTTACTGTAGTATTCACTGTACTCTTTATGTGGACTGAAGTATTTACTGTAGTGTTGCTGCGGACATTACCGTGGTGTACTGCAGTATTTACAGTTTACTATAGTTAAACAACTATAGTATATACTATAGTAATTACTGTAGTGTTTTTGCGGATATTACTGTAGTATTTACTATAGTGTTTTTGTTTTGTTTTGACATAGAAGTGGGGGCTTTCTCCTTAAGGAAACCTACTGGACAAATACTAAAATAGTACATTTACCATAACATGTAGGTAAATCATCCTGGCGGCACAAATGGGGAAATGGGCGATGAAAGGGTGGGGTATATGCAAATTAAATACTGTAGTATTACTATAGTTAAACTGTAGTGTTTTGCTGACATTACTGTAGTATTACTATAGTTAAACTGTAGTGTTTTGCGGACATTACTGTAGTATTACTATAGTTAAACTGTAGTGTTTTGCTGACTACTGTAGTATTACTATAGTTAAACTGTAGTAATGTCCGCAAAACACTACAGTTTAACTACAGTGTGGAGTGTAGTATACTACATAATTCTATAGTAAATACTACACGATCGAGGGATACTACTGTGTGGAGTATAGTATTCTATAGTATGCTACAAGTTTACTATAGAATTCTATAGTAAATACTACACGATCGAGGGATACTACAGTGTGGAGTGTAGTATACTACATAATTCTATAGTAAGTACTACACGATCGAGGGATACTACAGTGTGGAGTATAGTATACTACATAATTCTATAGTAAGTACTACACGACCGAGGGATACTACAGTGTGGAGTATAGTATACTACATAATTCTATAGTAAGTACTACACGATCGAGGGATACTACAGTGTGGAGTATAGTATACTACATAATTCTATAGTAAGTACTATAGTATTCTATTGTAAACTGTAGTATTTTTACATGTGGGCTGCTATGTTAAATACCTGATGGAACTCTGAGATGTTCACCTAATAGCTGGATTCTCACTGAAATTATATGTATCTTTCTGCATTCCAACGCAAGTTGTAGTAGGCAACACAAAGTCACAAAGTAGTCTACGTGCGTCAACACAATGTTCTTACGTCCTGCCCCTCACACACACCCGTGTTGGTCTTTCCCATCAGTGAGAAGGTGTACAAGGTCTTATCTGATTGGCAGAGCTCCAGGAAGGAACAATGGAAAGTACCATTAGCCTAGGGTGGAGGGAACCTGGCCTGATTACACACTAGATGAGACAGAATTAAATATGATAGCACTGTATTTCTGTATTGGATATACACAGTGTCTTCAGAATGGACTCACACCCTTTTGACTCATTCCACATGTTGTTGTGTTACAGCCTGAATTTAACATGGATTAAATTGAGATGTTGTGTCACTGGACTACACACAATACCCCATAATGTCAAAGTAGAAATGTTTACAACTTAATAAAAAATGTAAAGTTGAAATGTCTTGAGTCAATAAGTATTTAACCCCTTTGTTGTGGCAACCCTAAATAAGTTCAGGAGTAAAAAGTCACATAAGTCACATGGACTCACTCTGTGTGCAATAATGGTGTTTAACATGATTTTTTAATGACAACCTCATCTCTGTACCCCACACATACAATTATCTGTAAGGTCCTTCAGTCAAGCAGTGAATTTTAAACACAGATTCAACCACAAAGACCAAGGAGGTTTTCTAATGCCTCGCAGAAAAGGTCACCTAATTGTAGATGGGTAAATTTTTTTATAAAAAGCAGACATTGAATATCCCTTTGAACATGGTGAAGTTATTAATGACACGTTGGATGGTGTATCAATACACCCAGTCACTACAAAGATACACCATCCAACTGAGTTAGGAAGGACGCCTGTATCTTTGTAGTGACTGGGTGTATTGATACACCATCCAACTGAGTTAGGAAGGACGCCTGTATCAATACACCCAGTCACTACAAAGATACAGGCGTCCTTCCTAACTCAGTTGGATGGTGCATGAATACACCCAGTCACTACAAAGACACAGGCGTCCTTCCTAACTCACTTGCCGGAAGGGAAGGAAACCGCTCGGGGATTTCACCATGAGACCAGTGGTGACTTTAAAACAGTTACAGAGTTTAATGGCTGTGATAGGGGAAAACTAAGGATGGATCAACAACAGTTACTCCACAATATTAACTTAAATTACAGAGTGAAAAGAAGGAAGCCAGTACAGAATAAAAACATTCCAGAACATGCATCCTATTTGCAACAAGGCACTAAAGTAGTACTGCAAAAAATGTGGCAAAGAAATTAACTTTATGTCCTGAATACAAAGTGTTATGTTTGGGGCAAATCCAACACAACACATCACTGAGTACCACTCTTCATATTTTCAAGCATGGTGGTGGCTGCATCATGTTATGGGTATGCTTGTCATCAGCAAGGACCAAGGAGTTTTTAGGATAAAAATAAATGGAATAGAGCTAAGCACAGGCAAAATCCTAGAGCAAAACCTGGTTCAGTCTGCTTTCCACCAGACACTGGGAGACAAATTCACCTATCAGCACGACAATAACCTAAAACACAAGGCCAAATATACTATACACTGGAGTTGCTTACCAAGACAACATTGAATGTTCCTGAGTGCCGTAGTGACAGTTTTGACTTAAAATCGGCTTGACAATCTATGTCAAGACTTACAAATGGTTGCCTAGCAATGATCAACAACCAACTTGACAGAACATGACTAATTATTTTAAGAATATTGTGCAATCCAGGTGTGCAAAGTTCTTAGAGACTTACCCAGAAAGACTCACAGTTGTATTCGCTGCCAAAGGTGATTCTAACATGTGTTGACTCAGGGGTGTGAATACTTATGTAAATTAGAGATTTCTGTATTTCATTTTCTATACATTTGCAAACATTTCTAAAAACATGTTTTCATTTTGTCATTGTGTGGTAGTGTGTAGATAGGTGATGAAAAAAATATATTTTATCCATTTGGAATGCAGGCTGTAACATAACATGCGGAATTATTTCTGAAGGCACTGTATCTTAATGGAGGGGAGGGTCACACTCACAGCTATTACAACACTGTGTCATCTGAGGGTAAAAGATTGTATCGGAACCTGGCCACAGATTATCAATAATAGCATTCAAAAACCCCAAATATACTGGACAAAGAACACTGGTTTAACCCTGGGTCTGTCTTCAGTGTATTTGGGTCAAGTAATCAGACCTAAATGATAATCAGGACTAGGAACTCCTATTGTATATACAGTAATATACACATACAGTGCCTTCAGAGAGTATTCAGACTTTTTCCATATTTTGTTACGTGTGTGTGTGTGTGTGTGTGTGTGTGTGTGTGTGTGTGTGTGTGTATGCATGTGTCTGTGCCAATGTTTGTGTTGCTTCAGTCCCCGTTGTTCCATAAGGTATATTTTTCTCTGTTTTTTAAATCTAATGTAGTCATGGCTCTATGTAGTACTGTGTGCCTCCCATAGTCGGTTCTGGACTTGGGGACTGTGAAGAGACCCAAGTATCTCTACTTGCACATTCATCTTCTGCACATCTATCACTCCAGTGTTTAATTGCTATATTGTAATTACTTTGCCACTATGGCCTATTTATTGCCTTACCTTCCTTAACCTACCTCATTTGCACTCTTTGTATATAGATTTGTTTTTCTTCTGTATTATTGACTGTATGTTTGTTTACTCCAATGTGTAACTCTGTGTTGTTGTATGTGTCGAACTGCTTTGCTTTATCTTGGCCAGGTCGCAGTTGTAAATGAGAACTTGTTCTCAACTGGCCTACCTGTATTATGACATCATATAGAACTACCTGGTTAAATAAAGGTGTATTATGACATCATATAGAACTACCTGGTTAAATAAAGGTGTATTATGACATCATATAGAACTACCTGGTTAAATAAAGGTGTATTATGACATCATATAGAACTACCTG
>QNTS01008830.1:30583-41453 GCA_003317085.1 Hucho hucho | reverse complement strand
CCATGCTATCTACAGTACAGCTGATCCATAGCCCCCTATACCACCATGCTATCTACAGTACAGCTGATCCATAGCCCCCTATACCACCATGCTGTCTACAGCTGATCCATAGCCCCTTATACCACCATGCTATCTACAGCTGATCCATAGTCCCCTATATCACCACGTTATCTACAGCTGATCCATAGCCCCCTATGCCATGCAGCCTGAGCCAAGTTCTAAGAGCAGCTCTGATGTAATGCTGTTTAAATCACCCGTCCCCAGCAGCAGCTGACGGTCAGGCCCGTTTCCCTCGACAACAGCTGCCATGAGGCAATGATGTCCACCAGCACAATACAATACGACATGTGAGACGCCCCACAATGGGACGACTTGTGTTTTGCACCGCGGTGGATGGCCATCGTTGCATTGGGAGTTTGCTCTTGTTGTTGTTGTTTTTCAGGCTACGGGTTCTAGCCCTGATACGAAAGGACACCAGGGTCTTAACCCCTCCCTGGCCCGGCGGTAAACAAAAGGCTGATGCGTTGGGTTAATAAACACATAACAATAAAACACGCTGCCGGGGGATGTAGGTCATGGGAAGATAGAGGGCAGGGTTTTGTTGTGGCGTTGTTGTGGCGTAGAATCCACCGTAAAGATAATGGATTAAAGATGCTAAACGACACTAAAACAGGTCAGTTCAAAAAGACACAGAAGCAGCAAGGCTTACGGTATTAAGAAACCTTTCTGGGGTCAAGGCTCTGTTTTAGCTACTCGTGTGCATCACCTTGGGTAACAAAAGTTCTGCTTGGATTGCTAACAGAACAAGCTAAAATAAGTGGGTATGTTGAAAGAAGAAAAGACTTTGAATGAGACGGATTACAAAACTGTGCATTTGACATAGAACTGAGCCAAATAAGTCGATCAGTGGGCACACATGTTGAAATAGATTGGATGAAGTTTCTCTCATTTGTCTGTCTCCTAGGTGATGTTACAACCTGTGCATCTCTCTCATTGTATCATCCTTTCCTCCCTGCACCTGTGCTATAGCAACAACGTGACTCCTCCTCTCTCCTCAACCATCCCTCCTCCCCTGCCTCCCCCTCCTCTACCCCTCCTCCCTCCCTCCTGATTTTAAGAGTTACAGTGTGTACTCACCCTTCCTCTTCCCCTGCCTCCCCTGCCTACCTCCCTCCCTCCTGAATTTCAGAGTTACAGTACGCACCCACCCCTCCTCTCCCCCCTCCCCCTAAAGCCCATCCCCTTGAGCTTTGCCCATCCTCATTAGCTGTTATTCACTCCATGTTTGTTAATTGTGTCCTGCTTTTCTCACCACCTGCCCCTCTCCCCTCTCCCTCCCTCTATGTCTCCTGCCCTTTCCCTTTCTCCTCCTCTTTTTAGCAGTGCTCATCTGTGCTCTTTAACAGACCCTAATTGTCATCATAAGGCTGCGCTCCCTGTCACAACTGGAGAACAGACCGTGGACCGACAGGGTACAGGCTGTCTCGCAGGCTCCCGGGGGTCACAGATCCTGCCTGACTGCCCCTGGGACCCCACGGCTGGGGACACAGGGAGGAAACATGGCTCAGCTACTGTAGCTAACAAAGGCACACTGGGAATTTCACCTGACTGGCGGGAGAGAGAGTGAGAGAGAGAGAGAGAGAGAGAGAGAGAGAGAGAGAGAGAGAGAGAGAGAGAGAGAGAGAGAGAGAGACCTTTGATGCCCTGATGGCTTATCTCAATACAGTAACCCATGGAAATTAAAGATAACACTGCACGGACCTCTACAGTAGGTACACCTATAGCTCATTTTTGGCAGTAGTACTGTAGACTACTTTATCACTGACCTCAACCCAGAGTCTCTCAGAGCGTTCACAGACAGCCCACTGACACCCCTATCAGATCACAGCAAAATCACACTCTACTTGAACAGAGCTTTGCTCAATCATGAGACATCAAAGCCAAATGAGCTGAATAATATTAAGAAATGCTATAGATGGAAGGAAAATAGTGTGGAAATCTAACAAAAAACAATTAGGCAACATCAAATTCAATCCCTTGTAGACAATTTCCAGGACAAAAAGTTTAATTGCAGTAGTGAAGGTGTAAACTTGGCAGCAGAAAACTTAAACAGTATATTTGACCTTCCCTATCCTTCCCTATTTTTTTCAAGCAGACAAAGTAAGATAATTAACAACAATGACAAATGTTTGATGAAGAATGCAAAAACCTAAGAAAGAAATTGAGAAACTTATCCAAACAAAAACAGAAAACCTGAGCCTACGGCTTCACTATGGTGAATCACTAAAGAAATACAGAAATACACTACGGAAAAAGAAGGAACAGCACGTACGAAATCAGCTCAATGTAATTGAAGAATCCATAGAATTTCTATAAAAATTGGAAAATTCTAAACAAACAACAACACGAAGCGTTATCTATCCAAAACGGAGATGTATGGATAAACCACTTCTCCAATCTTTTTGTCTCTATAACAAACACACAGCAAAAACATATACATTACCGGTCAGTTTTCAAACACCTACTCATTCAAGGGTTTTTCTGTATTTGTACTATTTTCTATGTTGTAGAATAATAGTGAAGACATCAAAACTATGAAATAACACATATGGAATCATGTAGTATCCAGAAAAGTGTTAAATTATTCACTCCCTGAACTTGCTTCCCAATTCCCAGCCTGGTAACCTAGAGGCCGGAGAGGGAGCACACGTGACAGTATCCCCTCCCCGACGCGCAACTCCAGCCGCAGGACACCGACCAAAATGACGATCCCAGGGATCAGGAGTGGACCGGTCACCTCTGCTAAGGCGCGGGAACCTGTCGATCCCGCTGAGGTGCGGGAGCATGGCGACCTAGAGTGCCGGAGAGAGCATACATGACAACATTTGAGATTCTTCAAATAGCCACCCTTTGCCTTGATGACAGCTTTGCACACTCTTGGCATTCTTTCAATGAGCTTCACCTGGAATGCTTTACCAAAAGTCTTGAAAGAGTTCCCACATATGCTGAGCACTTGTTGGCTGCTTTTCCTTCACTCTGCGGTCCAACTCATCCCAAACCATCTCAATTTGGTTGAGGTTGGGGGATTGAGGAGGCCAGGTCATCTGATGCAGCACTCCATCACTCCTTCTTGTTAAAAAAGCCTTTACACAGCCTGGAGGTGTGTTGTGTCATTGTCCTGTTGAAAAACAAATGAGAGTCCCACCAAGCCCAAACCAGATGGGATGGTATATCGCTGTGGTATGCTGTGGTAGCCATGCTGGTTACGTGTGCCATGAATTCTAAATAAATCACAGATAATGTCACCAGCAAAGCACCCCCACACCGTAACACCTCCTCCTCCATGCTTTACGGTGGGAAATACACATGCGGAGATCATCCGTTCACCCACACAGCGTCTCACAAAGACACAGTGGTTGGAACCAAAAATCTCCAATTTGGACTCCAGACCAAAGGACACATTTCCACCGGTCTAATGTCCATTGCTCATGTTTCTTGGCCCAAGCAAGTCTCTTCTTATTATTGGTGTCCTTTAGTAGTGGTTTCTTTGCAGAAATTTGACCATGAAGGCTTGATTCACACAGTCTCTGAACAGTTGATGTTGAGATGTGTCTGTTACTTGAACTCTGTGAAGCATTTATTTGGGCTGCAATTTCTGAGGCTGGTAACTCTAATGAACTCATCCTCTGCAGCAGAGGTAACGCTGGGTCTTCCTTTCCTGTGGTGGTCCTCATGAGAGCCAGTTTCATCATATCGCTTGATGATTTTTGCAACTGCACTTGAAGAAGTTGAAGTTGAAATTTTCCAGATTGACTGAAAGTAATGATGCATTGTGAAAGTAAAGTAATGATGGACTGTTGTTTCTCTTTGCTTATTTGAGCTGTTTTTGCCATAATTTGGACTTGGGTCTTTAACCAAATAGGGCTATCTTTTGTATACCCCCCTTACCATGTCACAACACAACTGATAGGCTCAAATGCATTAAGGAATTGAACTGCATTTCAGGTGACTACCCCAAGAAGCTGGTTGAGAGAATGCCAAGAGTGTGCAAAGCTGTCATCAAAGCAAAGGGTGGCTATTTGAAAAATCTCAAATATAAAATATATTTTGATTTGTTTAACAGTTTTTTGGTTACTACATGATTCCATATGTGTTATATCATAGTTTTGATGTCTTCACTAGTATTCTACAATGTAGAAAATAGTAAAAATCAAGAAACACCCTTGAATGAGTAGGTGTTCTAAAACTTTTGACCAGTAGTGTACATGATCAAATACAAATCTTAGAATCAACTATTAAAAACTTTTTAGGGCTAGGCCCCTTTTTCTCCACATCCTGTCTGAATGACGTGCCCAAAGTAAACTGCCTGTTGCTCAGGCCAGGATATGCATATAATAGGTACCATTGGGAAGAAAACACTTTGAAGTTTGTAGAATTGTTACAATAATGTAGGAGAATATAACACAAAAGATATGAAATTACACACCTGCTAAAATCGGTTTCCTATTGAACATACTTCTTTCCGTAAGAAATATCATAGTTTGATTACATTTTAGGGTATCTGAGGAGTAAGTAGAAACATATTTGACTTGTTGAAACAAAGTTTAGGGGTAGATTTTTGGATTCCTTTCTCTGCAAGTTGAACGAGTGGATTACTCAAATCGATGGCGCCAACTAAACAGACTTTTTGGGATGTAAAGAAGGATTTTATCTAACAAAACGACACTACATCTTATAGCTGGGACCCTTTGGATGACAAATCAGAGGAAGATTTTCAAAAAGTCATTAATTGTGAATTTATAACCTGTGTTTGATGTGGGGCGCCATCCTCAAACAATTACATGGCACGTTTTCGCTATATATAGCTACTGTAAATCGGACAGTGCAGTTAGATTAACAAGAATTGAAGCTTTCAGCCGATATAAGACACTTATATGTACATACATGTTTAAAATCCATAATATTTATGATTATTTATTTGAATTGCGCGCCCTCCAGTTTTACCGGGAAGTTGTCCCGCTAGCGGGACACCTATCCCTAAAGACTAACAGAACCCACTGGATTATCAAATTACGCTGAATGAACTACAGGACAAAATGACAACCCTCCAACCCAAAAAGGCCTGTGGGGTTGATGGTATCCAAAATTAAATGATACAATATACAGACCACAAATTCCAATTGGCTATACTTAAATTCTTTAACAGCTCTGGCGTATTCCCCAATATCTGATCACCCCACTCCACAAAAGTGGAGACAAATTTGAGCCCAATAACTACGTGGGATATGTGTCAACAGCAAACTTGGGAAAATCCTCTGCATTATCATTAACAGCAGACTCTTACATTTCCTAAGCGAAAACAATGTGCTGAGCAAATGTCAAATTGGCTTTTTACCAAATGACCAAACGACAGACCATGTATTCACCCTGCACACCCTATTTGACAAACAAACAAACCAAAACTAAAGGCAAAGTCTCATGCTTTGTTTATTTAAAAAAAAGTTTGACTCAATTTGGGATGAGGGCCTGCCATACAAATTTATGGAAAGTGGTGTTGGGTGAAAAACATACAACATTTGTCATGACTTCTGCCAAAGTCGGTTCCTCTCCTTGTTCGGGCGGCGTTCGGCGGTCGACGTCACCGGTCTTCTAGCCATCGCCGATCCACTTTTCATTTTCCATTTGTTTTGTCTTGTTTTCCATCACACCAGGTTTTAATTTGCCCTCATTACTGTTGTTTATTAAACCCTATGTTTCCCCCATGTCTGTGTGGGGAATTATTTGTTGGCATGCCTGTTCACGCCGGGTTTGTATGTTTATTCACCCGTGCTTTGTGGCAGCCGGTAATTTACGTGTATCTTGTACTTTGTACTGCCTTATTTGGTTTTGGGCATTTGTTTTGTGATGCGGTTGCGTTCGGTTTTACATTGCCTAGTAAAGTACTTAGTCCACTCATCTCTGCTCTCCTCCACCTGATTTCACTACACCAGCTACACCCACCGCATGACAACATTCTAAAATCCATGTACACAAACAACAAGAGTGAGGTTAAAATTGGCAAAAAACACACACATTTCTTTCCACAGGGCCGTGGGGTGAGACAAAGATGCAGCTTAAGCCCCACCCTCTTCAACATATATTGCAACGAATTGGCGAGGGCACTAGAACAGTCTGCAGCACCTGGCCTCACCCTACTAGAATCTGAAGTTCTAGGGATCGGTGGGACGCTAGCGTGCCACCTAGGACAACATCAGGTGAAATTGGAGCTCGACAAATTCTAAATACAAAATCGTCATTTTAAACATTAATGAAAATACAAGTGTCATACATGATTCTTTAGCTTAGGATCTTGGTAATCGAACCGCGTTGTCCAATTTACAATAGGCTTTACGGTGAAAGCAGAACATTCGATTGTCTGAGGACAGCGCCCCACTTCCAAAATATTATTCAAACCAGCACAGGCTTTACAAAATCAAATATAGCGATAAAATAAATCACTGAAACCTTGTATAAAGACTGTTGACATCCAGTGGAAGCCATAGGTACTGCAACCTGGACGCTATTTATTTTTACAGGTAAATTGAATAGGCCAGCATAGGCATGGTCTGGGAGCTAAAAAAATAAACAATTTGGATGGATTTTCCTCTGGTTTTCGTCTGCCATATCAGTTCTGTTATACTCACAGACATTATTTTAACTGTTTTCTATCCAATACTAACCAAATTATATGCATATCCTAGCTTCTGGGCCTGAGTAACAGGCAGTTTACTTTGGGCACGTCAGACTCTCCGTACTTCCGAACACTGCCCCCTAGCCTTAAGAGGTTAAATGTCTACTGTTTGCTGATGATCTGGTGCTTCTGTCACCAACCAAGGAGGGCCTACAGCAGCACCTACATCATCTGCACAGATTCTGCCAGACCTGGGCCCTGAAAGTAAATCTCAGTAAGACAAAAATACAAATTCCATCTAGACACTGCTGCCTTAGAGCACACAAAAAACTGTACATACCTTGGCCTAAACATGAGCGCCACAGGTAACTTACACAAAGCTGTGAACGATCTGAGAGACAAGGCAAGAAGAGCCTTCTATGCCATCAAAAAAAACATAAAATTCGACATACCAATTAGGATCTGGCAAAAAATACTTGAATCAGTTATAGAACCCATTGCCCTTCATGGTTGTGAGGTCTGGGGTCCACTCCAACCAAGAATTCACAAAATGGGACAAACACCAAATTGAGACTCAGCAAAAATGTCCTCTGTGTACAATGTAAAACAATAAATTATGCATGCAGAGCAGAATTAGGCCGATACCCGCTAATTATCAAAATCCAGAAAAGACATGTTAAATTCTACAACCACCTAAAAGGAAGCGATTCCCAAACCTTCCATAACAAAGCCATCCCCTACAGAGAAATGAACCTGGAGAAGAGTCCCCTAATCAAGCTGATCCTGTTCACAAACACAAACAGACCCCACAGGCAAAAAGGACAGCAACACAATTAGACCCAACCAAATCATGAGAAAACAAAAATATAATTACTTGACACATTGGAAAGAATTTATGAAAAAAACTGAGCAAACTAGAATGCCATTAATTGGCCCTAAACAGAGTACACAGTGGCAGAATACCTGACCACCGTGACTGACTGAAAATTAAGGAAATCTTTGACTATGTACAGACACAGTGAGCATAGCCTTGCTGTTGAGAAAGGCCGCCTAAGGCAGACCTGGCTCTCATATCTATTTGGTGAAATACCACCAGCAGCAAGATTTGTGACCTGTTGCCACAAAAAAAGGGCAACCAGCATTGTAAATACAACCTGTATTTATTATTATTTATTTTGCCTTTTGTAATTTAACTATTTGCACATCATTACAACACTGTATATATTTTATTGTACTGTGTCTTTATTCTTTTGGAACTCTATTGAGTGTAATGTTTTCTGTACATTTTTTATTGTTCATTTCACTTCATCTATTACCTATTATCTATTGCACTTGCTTTGACAATGTAAACATATTTATCCCATGCCAATAAAGCCCTGAAATTGAAATTTTGAGAGAGATGATAGATAGATAGATAGATAGATAGATAGATAGATAGATAGATAGATAGATAGATAGATAGATAGATAGATAGATAGATAGATAGATAGATAGATAGATAGATAGATAGATAGATAGATAGATAGATAGATAGATAGATAGATAGATAGATAGATAGATCGATCACTGCCAAGTGGGTAATGATAGTTCAGAATAGCAGACAGGGGCTTCAGGGGTGGACAACAACAGATTACTGAGAATAGACCTTCCTCAGAGTTAGGAGTAGAGTAGGTGTAGGATGATGCAAGTAGGAAAGTATAGTATCACACACACACACACACTAATTTTGGAAAAGGCTGAACATGACAAAATGCAAAGCAATATAGATAACTAGATGGCAGACAGATGTAGTGGAATATGATCCAATAAAGGAAAAGGTAGATTGAGCATTCTGGGGCTGAGTGAACTGATCATCGGAGTGAACTGATCAGCGGAGTGAACTGATCAGCTGAGTGAACTGATCAGCTGAGTGAACTGATCAGCGGAGTGAACTGATCAGCGGAGTGAACTGATCAGCTGAGTGAACTGATCAGCTGAGTGAACTGATCAGCGGAGTGAACTGATCAGCTGAGTGAACTGATCAGCTGAGTGAACTGATCAGCTGAGTGAACTGATCAGCGGAGTGAACTGATCAGCGGAGTGAACTGATCAGCGGAGTGAACTGATCAGCTGAGTGAAGAGAAGTAAGCAGGCATGTTGGTGTGTGGTGTGTGTTGTGTGTTGGTGTGTTGGTGTGTGTTGTGTGTTGGTGTGTTGGTGTGTTGGTGTGTGTTGTGTGTTGGTGTGTTGGTGTGTGCTGTGTGTTGTGAAGGTGTGTGTTGGTGTGTGTTGGTGTGTGTTGTGTGTGTTGTGATGGTGTGTGTTGGTGTGTATTGGTAGAGGTGGCACCAGTTTGGGGCATGTGTCCCCAGCGTGGGGCCAGAGCGGGCCTGGTGCCAGCCAGCTGGAGGCCCAATCTGTCGTGGGGGTCCGCTGCATGGCGGAGGGAGCACAGGCGAACCCACGGCGCCCGACCATTTGCCCCTCTGCCCCTCTGGGCGGGACGTGCCGCTTGGCAGGCCGCAGCCGGGGTCTGACAGCTCAACACAGCCTGCACGGCATGGGGCCGAGGTGGGGAGGAGGGCAGCGGGTCTGGAGGTGGCCGTTACAGCGGCGGGCAGACTGACAGGCAGGCAGGCAGGCAGCAGCTTCCTAGTCCAGGCACACTGCCAACTCACCGCTAGTGAGATGGGGGGGGGGATTAGGGTAAAGTTAGAGAAAGAGAGAGGGAGAGAAAAAGAGGGGGGGGACACAGACAGGGAACACAGCAATACAGGCCAGGTAACTAAAAAAGTTACTAAATCTACTTTGATATGCTTGGCCGGATGGCAGAGAGAGGACATGGCAGGTCTGTCAGGCTGTGTTTATATACGTGTGTGATACAAGCAACTTGCATCCTCCGCCCACCTGAGGATCTCTCCTTTTCAGCCATCTATTTCCTGTTTCAGGGGTGCATCTGAGTGTCTCTCCTTTTCAGCCATCCATTTCCTGTTTGAGCAGAGTCACTAGTAAACTGAAAGCCATCAATCCAGCGAGATTTAAGTGACAAGTGGGATTTTGTACCCTTTCCACTCCTGCTTGTGCCATTCGTTTTTTTTTGCGTTAATGTAATGTAACAACTGCGTAAAAGTTTGTGATGACCTGTCTATCACACTCTGGTAATGGCTGAAATGGCTTTCCGTTGCATCTATAAGAACGCGTCGTCAGCGATTTAACACACCGTCTCGACAGTTACGTCACAAGAAAGAGAAGAAAGATAACTTTATTTTGATGGGTGTTGATAAAAAATTTTTTTGGCGTAATTGTAAAAAAAGCCATGATTTAATACAGTTGAAGTGTTTACCAATTAGATGCGCTGAACTGAAAGCAACTTCTGAAAATGAACACTGGGATGATAGTGACATTGTGTCTGATCTCACAATGTAAAGTATGTATAGAGGTGTAATCTAGAGCCAAACAGGTTATTGTTAATCTGAGGTATCCTGCTATTGACACACTTGTTGAATTACAGTATGTAACTGAAAATAACAACAACAGTAATGAATAATTAACGAGGAAGTCTAGACAGCGGCGGTAAGCGCAGGTATACGTAGAGACAGAGTACGTTTTTGGTGGTTGAAGCCCTTGTCACCACTTTATGTTAATGCATTAATGTCTGCAAATACACCCAGTGTATTTACGCAAATTAGGCAAATATATTTTCTTTATTTTATCAAAAAGTATAAAAAAAAATACCTGATCTACTAAGAAAATGTATATATGAGTGAATTATAAGAAAAGCGTAAAATTTTGAATAAATTGAATACCTGAATTCAAACCAAAATGCCTGAACTTCATTCAGTTAGTGTCTGTGCTAGTACAGTGTTTTATTTGATATAATTCAGTACATATCAGATTGATTTGAAAAATTGCGCTGAGACTCAATTTTCTACATAAAATGGATGCCAAACAAAAAAACAAATCTTTCAAAGTTGAACAAAACAATACAACTTTCTTCTAACAACTTCTAACAATTTACACTAAAAACTAAAAACACATTTACTAGAAGAACTGTGCAGACGCAAAGGTTCGGTAAAATCTCCCTCAGTTTAATATGGGTCCAGGTATTCCAAAAAGACTCAGTGTTGATGGGGGAGTTCAGCTGTGACATGACAACTTGAGTAATGGGGGGTCAGCTGTAACATGGCAACTTGAGTAATGGGGGGGGTCAGCTGTGACATG
>QNTS01008829.1:66168-77678 GCA_003317085.1 Hucho hucho | reverse complement strand
CAAACTCTCCACCATGGCCAAGACCAAAGAACTCTCCAAGGATGTCAGGGACAAGATTGTAGACCTACACAAGGATGGAATGGGCTACAAGACCATCGCCAAGCAGCTTGGTGAGAAGGTGACAACAGTTGGTGCGGTTATTTGCAAATGGAAGAAACACAAAAGATCTCCCTCGGCCTGGGGCTCCATGCAAGATCTCACCTCATGGAGTTGCAATGATCATGAGAACGGTGAGGAATCATCCCAGAACTACACGGGAGGATCTTGTCAATGATCTCAAGGCAGCTGGGACCATAGTCACCAAGAAAACAATTGGTAACACACTACGCCATGAAGGACTGAAATCCTGCAGCGCCCGCAAGGTGCCCCTGCTCAAGAAAGCACATATACATGCCCGTCTGAAGTTTGCCAATGAACATCTGAATGATTCAGAGGACATCTGGGTGAAAGTGTTGTGGTCAGATGAGACCAAAATGGAGCTCTTTGGCATCAACTCAACTTGCCGTGTTTGGAGGAGGAGGAATGCTGCCTATGACCCCAAGAACACCATGCCAACCGTCAAACATGGAGGTGGAAACATTATGCTTTGGGGGTGTTTTTCTGCTAAGGGGACAGGACAACTTCACCGCATCAAAGGGACAATGGACGGGGCCATGTACCGTCAAATCTTGGGTGAGAACCTCCTTCCCTCAGTCAGGGCATTGAAAATGGGTCGTGGATGGGTATTCCAGAATGACAATGACCCAAAACACACGGCCAAGGTAACAAAGGAGTGGCTCAAGAAGAAGCACATTAAGGTCCTGGAGTGGCCTAGCCAGTCTCCAGACCTTAATCCCAATGAAAATCTGTGGAGGGAGCTGAAGGTTCGATTTGCCAAACGTCAGCCTGAAAACCTTAATGACTTGGAGAAGATCTGCAAAAAGGAGTGGGACAAAATCCCTCCTGAGATGTGTGCTAACCTGGTGGCCAACTGCAAGAAACGTCTGACTTCTGTGATTGCCAACAAGGGTTTTGCCACCAAGTACTAAGTCATGTTTTGCAGAGGGGTCAAATACTTATTTCCCTCATTAAAATGCAAATCAATTTATAACATTTTTCACATGCGTTTTTCTGGATTTTTTTGTTGTTATTCTGTCTCTCACTGTTCAAATAAACCTACCATTAAAATTATAGACTGATCATTTCTTTGTCAGTGGGCAAACGTACAAAATCAGCAGGGGATCAAATACTTTTTTCCCTCACTGTATCATGTATCTGTAATGTAATGTATCTGTAATGTCATGTATCTGTAATGTAATGTATCTGCGACCTGTACGCTCTCGTTAGCTGGCCCTCGCTTTACACTCGTCGCCATACCCACTGGCTCCAGGTCATCTACAAGTCCCTGCTAGGTAAAGTCCCGCCTTATCTCAGCTCGCTGGTAACCATAGCAGCACCCACCCGTAGCACGCGCTCCAGCAGGTATATCTCACTGGTCACCCCCAAAGCCAATTCCTCCTTTGGCCGCCTTTCCTTCCAGTTCTCTGCTGCCAATGACTGGAATGAACTACAAAAATCAGTGAAACTGGAGACACTTATCTCCCTCACCAGCTTTAAGCACCAGCTGTCAAAGCAGCTCACAGATCACTGCACCTGTTTATAGCCCATCTGTAAATAGCCCAACCAACTACCTCATCCCCTACCGTATTTATTTATTTATCTTGCTCCTTTGCACCCCAGTATTTTTACTTCGCACATTCATCTACTGTATCTTTAATGTAATGTATCTTTAATGTGATGTATCTTTAATGTGATGTATCTTTAATGTAATTTAATGTATCTTTAATTTAATTTAATGTATCTTTAATGTAATTTAATGTAATGTATCTTTAATGTAATGTATCTTTAATGTATCTGTAATGTAATGTATCTGTAATATCATGTATCTGTAATGTAGTATCATGTATCTGTAATGTAATGTATCTGTAATGTAGTATCATATCTGTAATGTATCTGTAATGTAATGTATCTGTAATGTAATGTCTCTAACGTATCTGTAATGTAATGTATCTTTAATGTCTTTAATGTAATATCATGTATTTGTAATGTATCTGTAATATCATGTATCTGTAATGTAGTATCATGTATCTGTAATGTAATGTATCTGTAATGTAATATATCTGTAATGTAGTATCATGTATCTGTAATATCATGTGTCTGTAATGTATCTGTAATGTAATATCATGTATCTGTAATGTAGTATCATGTATCTGTAATGTAGTATCATGTATCTGTAATGTATCTGTAATGTAATATCATGTGTCTGTAATGTATCTGTAATGTAATATCATGTATCTGTAATGTAGTATCATGTATCTGTAATGTATCTGTAATGTAGTATCATGTATCTGTAATGTATCTGTCATGTACCGTGTATTCAGACCTCTTAACTTTTTCCACATTTTGTTACGTTACAGCCTTATTCTAAAATTGATTAGTTTTTTCCCCTCATCAATCTTCACACAATACCCCGTAATGACCAAGCAAAAACAGTTTTTTTGAATTTTTTGCAAATGTATTAAAAATATAAACTGAAATATAACATTTACAGAAGTATTCAGACCCTTTACTCAGTACTTTGTTGAAGCATCAATGGCAGTGATTACAGCCTCCAGTCTTCTTGGGTATGACGCTACAAGCTTGGCACACCTGTATTTGGGGAGTTTCTCCCATTCTTCTCTGTAGATCCTCTCAAGCTCTGTCAGGTTGGATGGGTCGTGTCGCTGCACAGATATTTTCAGGTCTCTCCAGAGATGTTCGATCGGATTCAAGTCTGGGCTCTGGCTTGGCAATTCAAGGACATTCAGAGACTTGTCCCGAAGCCACTCCTGCATTGTCTTGGCTGTGTGCTTAGGGTCATTGTCCTGTTGGAAGGCGAGCCTCTCTGTACTTTTCTCCGTTCGTCTTTCCTTTGATCCTGACTAGTGTCCCAGTCCCTGCCTCTGAAATACATCCCCACAGCATGATGCTGCCACCACCAAATCAAATTGTGTTGGTCACATACACGTGTCAACAGATGTTATTGCGGGTGTAGCGAAATGCTTGTGCTTCTAGTTCCGACAGTGCAGCAATATCTAACAATTAATATATAACAATTTCACAACAAAGTAAAGGAATGGAATTAAGAATATATAAATATTTGGACGAGTAATGTCAAAGCGGCATAGACTAAGACACAGTAGAATAGTATAGAAAGCAGTATATATATATGAGATGAGTAATGCATAGACTAAGATACAGTAGAATAGTATAGAAAGCAGTATATACATATGAGATGAGTAATGCATAGACTAAGATACAGTAGAATAGTATAGAAAGCAGTATACACATATGAGATGAGTAATGCAAGATATGTAAACATTATTAAAGTGACATTATTAAAGTGACTAGCGTTCAATTTATTAAAGTGGCCAATGATTTAAAGTCTGTGTATGTAGGCAGCAACCTCTCTGTGCTAGTGATGGCTGTTTAACAGTCTGATGGCCTTGAGATAGAAGCTGTTTTTCAGTCTCTCGGTCCCAGCTTTGATGCACCTGTACTGACCTCACCTTCTGGATGATAGCGGGGTGAACAGGCAGTGGCTCGGGTGGTTGTTGTCCTTGATGATATTTTTGGCCTTCCTGTGACATCGGGTGCTGTAGGTGTCCTGGAGGGCAGGTAGTTTGTCCCCGGTGATGTGTTATGCGGACCGCACCACCCCTGTGGACCTATTGGGGCAGTAAACAAATTGGATTGGGTCTAGGGTGACAGGTAAGTTGGAGGTGATATGATCCTTGACTAGTCTCTCAAAGCACTTCATGATGACACAAGTGAGTGCTACTGGGCGATAGTCATTTAGTTCAGTTACCTTTGCCTTCTTGGGTACAGGAATAATAGTGGCCATCTTGAAGCATGTGGGGACAGCAGACTGGCATAGGGAGAGATTGAATATGTCCATAAACAGACCAGCCAGCTGGTCTGCGCATGCTCGCCTAGGGATGCCGTCTGGGCCGGCAGCCTTGCGAGGGTCAACACGTTTAAATGTCTTACTCATGAAGGAGAGCCCACAATCCTTGGTCGCTGGCCGCATTGGTGGTGCTGTATTATCCTCAAAGCAAGCAAAGTGTCACGTCCAGGCCTGAGAAGACAGGCTGGCGTGTTTTTGTTTTGTTTTGGTGTAGGGTTTTTTCTGTTCTAGGTTCTCTATTTCTATGTTGGGGTAATGGTTCCCAATTAGAGGCAGCTGTGTGTCGTTGTCTCTAATTGGGAACCATATACAGTGGGGCAAAAAAGTATTTAGTCAGCCACCAATTGTGCAAGTTCTCTCACTTAAAAAGATGAGAGAGGCCTGTAATTTTCATCATAGGTACACTTCAACTATGAGAGACAAAATGAGGAAGAAAAATCCAGAAAATCACATTGTAGGATTTTTAATGAATTTATTTGCAAATTATGGTGGAAAATAAGTATTTGGTCACATACAAACAAGCAAGATTTCTGGCTCTCACAGACCTGTAACTTCTTCTTTAAGAGGCTCCTCTGTCCTCCACTCGTTACCTGTATTAATGGCACCTGTTTGAACTTGTTATCAGTATAAAAGACACCTGTCCACAACCTCAAACAGTCACACTCCAAACTCCACTATGGCCAAGACCAAAGAGCTGTCAAAGGACACCAGAAACAAAATTGTAGACCTGCACCAGGTTGGGAAGACTGAATCTGCAATAGGTAAGCAGCTTGGTTTGAAGAAATCAACTGTGGGAGCAATTATTAGGAAATGGAAGACATACAAGACCACTGATAATCTTCCTCGATCTGGGGCTCCACGCAAGATCTCACCCCGTGGGGTCAAAATGATCACAAGAACGGTGAGCAAAAATCCCAGAACCACACGGGGGGACCTAGTGAATGACCTGCAGAGAGCTGGGACCAAAGTAACAAAGCCTACCATCAGTAACACACTACGCCGCCAGGGACTCAAATCCTGCAGTGCCAGACGTGTCCCCCTGCTTAAGCCAGTACATGTTCAGGCCCGTCTGAAGTTTGCTAGAGAGCATTTGGATGATCCAGATGAGGATTGGGAGAATGTCATATGGTCAGATGAAACCAAAATAGAACTTTTTGGTAAAAACTCAACTCGTCGTGTTTGGAGGACAAAGAATGCTGAGTTGCATCCAAAGAACACCATACCTACTGTGAAGCATGGGGGTGGAAACATCATGCTTTGGGGCTGTTTTTCTGCAAAGGGACCAGGACGACTGATCCGTGTAAAGGAAAGAATGAATGGGGCCATGTATCGTGAGATTTTGAGTGAAAACCTCCTTCCATCAGCAAGGGCATTGAAGATGAAACGTGGCTGGGTCTTTCAGCATGACAATGATCCCAAACACACCGCCCGGGCAACGAAGGAGTGGCTTCGTAAGAAGCATTTCAAGGTCCTGGAGTGGCCTAGCCAGTCTCCAGATCTCAACCCCATAGAAAATCTTTGGAGGGAGTTGAAAGTCCGTGTTGCCCAGCGACAGCCCCAAAACATCACTGCTCTAGAGGAGATCTGCATGGAGGAATGGGCCAAAATACCAGCAACAGTGTGTGAAAACCTTGTGAAGACTTACAGAAAACGTTTGACCTCTGTCATTGCCAACAAAGGGTATGTAACAAAGTATTGAGATAAACTTTTGTTATTGACCAAATACTTATTTTCCACCATAATTTGCAAATAAATAAATTAAAAATCCTACAATGTGATTTTCTGGATTTCTTTTTCTCATTTCGTCTGTCATAGTTGAAGTGTACCTATGATGAAAATTACAGGCCTCTCTCATCTTTTTAAGTTGGTGAACTTGCACAATTGGTGGCTGACTAAGTACTTTTTTGCCCCACTGTATATGTTTGGGGTTTTTCTATAGGATTTTGTGGGTTATTGTTTGTGCTTAGCTTGTAGTTCGTTTAGTTATGTCCAACATCACGATCTTCGTTACGTTCATTTTGTTATTGTCCCAGTTACGTTCGTCATAAATAAAATGTATACTGGAAGCATCGCTGTGTCTTGGTCTGTCCCTCAAGGAGATCGTGACACAAAGAAGGTGTTTTGTTTGTCTGGAAGCGTGACGTCGGTGTCCGCAACGTGGCTGGTTTTCCTTTTGTAGTCCGTGATTGTCTGTAGACCCTGCCACATACGTCTCGTGTCTTAGCCGTTGAATTGCGAATCCACTTTGTCTTTTGACTTTTTGCCAGTTTGATTGCCTTGCTGAGGGAATGACTACTCTGTTTGTATTCTGCCATATTCCCAGTCACTTTTCCATGGTTAAATGCGATGGTTTGCGCTTTCCGTTTTGTGCGAATTCTGCCATCTCTCCACAGTTTCTGGTTAGGGTAGGTTTTGATAGTCACAGTGGGTACAACATCTCCTATACACTTCTTGATGAAATCAGTAACAGTCTCAGTGTACACACCAATATTATTCTTGGATGCTACCCGTAACGTTTTCCAGTCCGAGTGATCAAAACAAGGGCGGGGTATGCATCCCAGAAGTAACAATGGTTGAGTGTTTTTCCAGCGTGAGTACTACTGCCGATATGCTGATAGTATTTGCTTTGTTTACATCCCTAGCTACAATAAATGCAGCCTCAGGATATATGGTTTCCAGTTTGCATGAAGTCCAATGAAGTTCCTTGAGGGCCGGTGTGGTATCGGCTTAAGGGGGATATAGAAATCAAATCAAATGTTATTGGTCACATACACATGGTTAGCAGATGTTAAAAAATGTGAAGTAATGTATCTCTAATGTAATATAATGTGTGTATATATTATGTATCTGTAATGTAATGCAATTCATCTGTAATGTAATATAATGTATCTGTAATGTATCTGTAATGTAACGTGTCTTCAATGTATCTGTAGTGTAGTGTATCTGTAGTGTATCTGTAGTGTAGTGTATCTGTAGTGTAGTGTAGTGTATCTGTAGCGTAGCGTAATGTGTCTGTAGCGTAATGTGTCTGTAGCGTAATGTATCTGTAGCGTAATGTATCTGTAGCGTACTGTATCTGTAGCGTAATGTATCTGTAGTGTAATATCATGTATTTTTTTATCTCATGTGTCTGGAATGTAATGTAAAGTATCAGTAGTGTGACATTCCAGATAGATTCCAGATACATTACGTAATGTAATGCCATGTATCTGTAATGTTATGTGTCTGTAATGTCATGTATGTATTGTACAGTATCTGTAATATGTCTAATGTGTTGTCTGTAATGTAATGCATCTGTAATATACCTGTAATGTATTTGTAATATACCTGTAATGCATCTGTAATATACCTGTAATGCATCTGTAATATACCTGTAATGCATCTGTAATGTATCTGTAATGTATCTGTAATGTATCTGTAATGTATCTGTAATGTATCTGTAATGTGTTTTATCTGTAATGTATATGTAATGTAATGTAACTGTAATGTACAGTTGAAGTCGGATGTTTACCTACACTTAGGTTGGAGTCATTAACTCGTTTTTCAACCACTCCACAAATTTCTTGTTAACGACTATAGTTTTGGCAAGTTGGTTAGGACATCTACTTTGTGCATGACACAAGTAATTGTTCCAACAATTGCTTTCAGACAGATTATTTCACTTATAATTCACTGTATCACAATTCCAGTGGGTCAGAAGTTTACATACACTAAGTTGATTGTGCCTTTAAACAGCTTGGAAAATTCCAGAAAATGATGTCATGGCTTTAAAAGCTTCTGATATGCGAATTGCCATCATTTGAGTCAATTGGAGGTGTACCTGTGGATGTATTTCAAGGCCTACCTTCAAACTCAGTGCCTCTTTGCTTGACATCATGGGAAAATAAAAGAAATCAGCCAAGACCTCAGAAAAACTATTGTAGACCTTCGAAAGTCTGGTTCATCCTTGGGAGAAATTTCCAAACGCCTGAAGGTACCACATTCATCTGTACATACAATAGTACGCAAGTATAAACACAATGGGACCACGCAGCAGTCATACCGCTCAGGAAGGAGACACGTTCTGTCTCCTAGAGATGAACGTACTTTGGTGCGAAAAGTGCAAATCAATCCCAGAACAACAGCAAAGAACCTTGTGAAGATGCTGGAGGAGACAGGTACAAAAGTATCTATATCCACAGTAAAACGAGTCCTATATCGACATAACCTGAAAGGCCGCTTAGCAAGGAAGAAGCCACTGCTCCAAAACCGCCATAAAAAAGCCAGACTACAGTTTGCAACTGCACATGGGGACACAGATTGTACTTTTTGGAGAAATGTCCTCTGGTCTGAAGCAACATCTCAAGACATCAGTCAGGAAGTTAGTTTGGTCACAAATGGGTCTTCCAAATGGACAATGACCCCAAGCATACTTCCAAGGTTGTGGCATAATGGCTTAAGGACAACAAAGCAAGGTGTTGGAGTGGCCATCACAAAGCTCTGACCTCAATCCTATAGAAAATTTGTGGGCAGAACTGAAAAGCATGTGCGAGCAAGGAGGCCTACAAACCTGACTCAGTTACACCAGCTCTGTCAGGAGGAATGGGCCAAAATTCACCCAACTTATTGTGGGAAGCTTGTGGAAGGCTACCTGAAACGTTTGATCCAAGTTAAACAATTTAAAGGCAATGCTACCAAATACTAATTGAGTGTATGTCAACTTCTGACCCACTGGGAATGTGATGAAAGAAATAAAAGCTGAAATAAATCATTCTCTCTACTATTATTCTGACATTTCACATTCTGAAAATAAAGTGGTGATCCTAACTGACCTAAGACAGGGAATTTTTACCAATATTAAATGTCAGGAATTGTGAAAAACTGAATTGAAATGTATTTGGCTAAGGTGTATGTAAACTTCCGACTTCAACTGTATATGTAATGTAAGGTATCTGTAATGTAAGGTATCTGTAATGTAATGTATATGTAATGATATTGTATATGTAATGTAACTTTAATGTATATGTAATGTATATGTAATGTAACTAATGTATCTGTAATGTATCTGTAATGTAATTGTATATGTAATGTAACTTTAATGTATCTGTAATGTAATTGTATATGTAAGGTAACTTTAATTTATATGTAATGTATCTGTAATGTAACTGTAATGTATATGTAATGTAACTGTAATGCATACGTAATGTAATTGTAATGTATCTAATATATTGCAATGTATCTGTAATATAACTGTACTGTAATGTATCCGTATTGTATCTGTAGTGTAATATATCTGTAATATACCTGTAATGTAATGTATCTGTAATATATAGGTAATGTAAGGTATCTGTAATGTAATTGTATTCTAATGTATCTGTAATATATCTGTAATATACCTGTAATGTATTGTATATGTAATGTATCTTTAATATACCTGTATTGTATATGTAGTGTAATGTATCTGTAATATACCTGTATTGTATATGTAATGTATCTGTAATATACCTGTATTGTATATGTAGTGTAATGTATCTGTAATATACCTGTAATGTATTGTATATGTAGTGTAATTTATCTGTAATATACCTGTAATGTATTGTATATGTAGTGTAATTTATCTGTAATATACCTGTAATGTATTGTATATGTAATGTGCGGGCAGTGATCGGTTGAAGAGCATGCATTTAGTTTTACTTGCATTTAAGAGCAGTTGGAGGCCACGGAAGGAGTGGTGTATGGCATTGAAGCTCGTCTGGAGGGTAGTTAACACAGTGTCCAAAGAAGGGACAGAAGTATACAGAATGGTGTTGTCTGCGTAGAGGTGGATCAGAGAATCACCAGCAGCAAGAGCGATATAATTGATGTATACAGAGAAGAGAGTCGGCCCAAGAATTGAACCCTGTGGCACCCCCATAGAGACTGCCAGAGGCCCGGACAACATGCCCTCCGATTTGACACACTGAACTCTATCGGATAAGCAGTTGGTGAACCAGACGAGGCAATCATTTGAGAATCCAAGGCTGTCGAGTCTGCCGATAAGGATGTGGTGATTGACAGAGTCGAAAGCCTTGGCCTGATCAATGAATATGGCTGCACAATATGGCGGTTATGATATCGTTTAGGACCTTGAGCGTGGCTGAGGTGCACCCATGACCAGCTCTGTCACCAGATTGCATAGCGGAGAAGGTACGGTGGGATTCGAAATGGTCGGTAATCTGTTTGTTAACTTGGCTTTCAAAGACCTTAGAAAAGCAGGGTAGGACAGATATAGGTCTGTAGCAGTTTTGGTCAAGAGTGTCTCCCCCTTTGAAGAGGGGGATGACCGCAGCTGCTTTCCAGTCTTTGGGAATCTCAGACAACACGAAAGAGAGGTTGAACAGGCTAGTAATAGGGGTTGCAACAATTTCGGCAGATCATTTTAGAAAGAAAGGGTCCAGATTGTCTAGCCCGGCTGATTTGTAGGGGTCCAGATTTTGCAGCTCTTTCAGGACATCAGCTAACTAACTGGATTTGGGAGAAGGAGAAATGGGGGAGGCTTGGGCGAGTTGCTGAGGGGGGTGCAGGGCTGTTGACCGGTGTAGGGGTAGCCAGTTGGAAAGCATGGCCAGCCGTAGAAAAATGCTTATTGAAATTCTCAATTATTGTGGATTTATTGGTGGTTACAGAGTTTCCTATACCTGTAATGTATTGTATATCTAATGTAACTGTAATGTATATGTAATGTAATGTATATGCAATGCAATGTATCTGTAATATAACTGTAATGTGTCTATAATGTAAAGTAGCCGTATTGTATCTGTAGTGTAATGTATCTGTAGTGTAATGTATTTGGAGTGTAATGTATATATGTCATGTAATTTATCAAATGTATATGTAGTGTAAAGTATCTGTAATGTAAAGTATGTAATGTATATGTAGTGTAATGTATCTGTAATGTAAAGTATCGGATGTATATGTAGTGTAATGTATATGTAGTGTAATGTATACAGACTGTGATCTGTAGCTGTAAACAGACTGTGATCTGTAGCTGTAAACAGACTGTGATCTGTAGCTGTAAACGGACTGTGAACTGTAGCTGTAAACAGACTGTGAACTGTAGTTGTAAACTGTAGCTGTAAACAGACTGTGAACTGTAGCTGTAAACAGACTGTGAACTGTAGCTGTAAAAAGACTGATCTGTCGCTGTAAACAGACTGATCTGTAGCTGTAAATAGACTGATCTGTAGCTGTAAACAGACTGTGATCTGTAGCTGTAAACAGACTGTGAACTGTAGCTGTAAACAGTAGCTGTAAACAGACTGTGAACTGTAGCTGTAAACAGACTGATCTGTAGCTGTAAACAGACTGATCTGTAGCTGTAAACAGACTTTGAACTGTAGCTGTAAACAGACTGTGATCTGTAGCTGTAAACAGACTTTGAACTGTAGCTGTAAACAGACTGTGATCTGTAGCTGTAAACAGACTGTGAACTGTAGCTGTAAACAGACTGTGAACTGTAGCTGTAAACAGACTGTGAACTGTAGCTGTAAACAGACTGTGAACTGTA
>QNTS01008829.1:7036-33960 GCA_003317085.1 Hucho hucho | reverse complement strand
GGTTAGGGTTAGACAGCCGCAACCAACCATAGACATAGATGGTTAGGGTTAGACAGCAGCAACCAACCATAGACATAGATGGTTAGGGTTAGACAGCAGCAACCAACCATAGACATAGATGGTTAGGGTTAGACAGCCGCAACCAACCATAGACATAGATGGTTAGGGTTAGACAGCCGCAACCAACCATAGACATAGATGGTTCCCATTCAAGTCAAGACTGGCAGCCATTGCTAGTGTACCCATGATTGCCAAAATGCCACAACGCAACAAGCTGTTGATAGAAGGGGCAATAGTAGTGGGAAAAAGCTGCTAGTGCATTGTTAAGCACACCAAAGACAGCACTTTTAAAAGCCTATTTCACAGCATAGCCTGCTGAATTTGTTAAATAACTTTTGATTTTGTTACAACTTAAAATGTAGCACTGATTTGCACATGGATTAATGTCTCAATGAAGAGTTCTGACCCGCCCATGGATTGATGTTTCAGCATTGTCTCAATGAAAAGTTTGGTATTCGACTAGCCATGTGCGACATGCACACGCAGTTAACAGCCTGCTAGAGTTAGTGGCAGGCAGACAAGCAATATCCACTGTAGTAGTAAGGATGAAGCCTGACCTGGAATGTGAAGCTAACTGAAGCTGGCTAGCTTTATAAAAGCCTGAGTAGTATATCAATCTAGTGGCACACTAACCAGGCTCGTGTCACTGGGCAGCCCGTGGCTGTGCTTCTCTTTGTAGTCTGTCACATCAACGAGGGTTGGAGCCCTGCCACATCCAATGAGAGTCGGAGCCGGTGTTGTACGATTCAATCTTAGTCCTGTATTGATGCTTTGCCTGTTTGATGGTTCCTCTGAGGGCATAGTGGGATTTCTTATAAGTGTCCGGGTTAGAGTCCCGCTCCTTGAAAGTGGCAGCTCTACCCTTTAGCTCAGTGCGGATGTTGCCTGTAGTCCATGGCTTCTGGTTGGGGTACGTACGGTCACTGTGGGGATGACATCGATGCACTTATTGATGAAGCCAGTGACTGAGGTGGTGTACTCCTCAATGCCATCGGAAGAATCCCTGAACATATTCCAGTCTGTGCTAGCAAAACAGTAGCTTGGCATCTGCTTCATCTGACCACTTTTTTATTGACCGAATCACTGGTGCTTCCTGCTTTAGCTTGTAAGCAGGAATCAGGAGGATAGAATTATGGTCAGATTTGCCAAATGGAGGGCGAGGGAGAGCTTTGTACGCGCCTCTGTGTGTGGAGTAAAGTGGTCTAGAGTTTTTTTTCCCTCTGGTTGCACATTTAACATGCTGGTAGAAATGAGGTAAAACGGATTTAAGTTTCCCTGCATTAAAGTCCTCGGCCGCTAGGAGCGCCGCCTCTGGATGAGCATTTTCCTGTTTGCTTATGGCCTTATACAGCTCATTGAGTGCAGTCCTAGTGCCTGCATCTGTTTGTGGTGGTAAATAGATAGCTATGAAAAATATAGATGAAAACTCTATTGGTAAATAGTGTGGTCTACAGCTTATCATGCAAAACCTAGAGACTTCCTTCATTTTTGATTTTGCGCACCAGCTGTTATTGACAAATAGACATAGACCGCCAACCCTTGGCAGCTGTTTTGTCTTGCCGATGCACGGAAAACCAGCCAACTGTATATTATCCATGTCGTCGTTCAGCCACGACTCGGTGAATCATAAGATATTACATTTTTTTATGTCCCGTTGGTAGGATAGTCTTGAACAGAGCTCATCAAGTTTATTCTCCAATGATTGCACATTGACAGATGGTAGAGGTGGGTTACCCACTCGCCGATGAATTCTCACTATACATTAAGTCACTCGGCTCCGTCATATCCTCACATGGTCTCGCCTATCATTGCTATGCGAATGACAATTGACTACTTTTCTCCTTCTGACAACTCTCTGTTGGCTGCACTCCTCACTTGTGCCATCAAACCCCTGCAACTTATCCAGGACGCTGCAGCCTGCCTGGTTTTTAACCTTCCCAAGTTCTCTCATGTCACCCCGCTCCTTTGCATACTCTACTGGCTTCCAGTCGAAGCTCGCATCCACTACAAGACCATGGTGCTTGCCTACGGAACAGCAAGAGGAACTGCCCCTCCTTACCTTCAGGCTATGGTCAAACCCTACACCCCATCCCGAGCACTCCGTTCTGCCACCTCTGGTCTCTTGGCCCTCCAACCCCTACGGGCTCGCTCTGCCCTGGTACCCCAATGGTGGAACCAGCTTCCCCCTGAAGCTAGGACATCAGAGTCCCTGCCCATCTGAAACCCTACCTCTTCACCCCCTCCCCCAAAATAAAACAAATTATCTGTAAAAATCTGTTGTTCTGCCCCTGAGCAAGGCAGTTAACCCACTGTTCCCCAGGCGCCAAAGACGTGGATGTCGATTAAGGCAGCCCCCTGCACCTCTCTGATTCAGAGGGGTTAGGTTAAATGCAGAAGACACATTTCAGTTGAAGGCATTCAGTTGTACAATTGACTAGGTATCCCCCTTTCCCTTACAAAATTAAAGTCACTTTTAAACTGTATATAACTGTCTTATGTTGCTGGACCCCAGGAAGAGTAGCTTGGCAGCAGCTAATGGGGATCCGTAATAAATACAAATAAGATGAATGCACTAACTGTAAGTTGTACTGGATAAGAGTGTCTGCTAAATAACTAAAATGTAAATAAGTGGATCATTTGAATTCTCTGTGTGTAGTGCTAGACAAAAACAATAATGTCTAGACTAATTCCATTCCCCACCTCACCTCTCCCTGGCTACTGTCTGTAGACAAGATCCAACTCTGAACACATTGACTACACTTCAATTAATGTTTGTTAACTGTACCTGTTTGCTTTCTTTGCCAACCACAAGCATGTAGGGTAGATATGAGAGCATTGATTGTAGCAACTAGTGTTGCTACAGTTTTCAAACAAAATAATTCTGAAACTATGTTTTCCAGGTGATCATGGTGACAGTCTATCATGGAGATGGGCAACTCTAGTTCTCGGAATGCAATTAGTTTAATCAGGTGTGTTAGCTGCGGCTGGGGGAAAAGTGTGACTCCATTCAGGCCCCAGAGGGCTGGAGTACCACAATGAGGATGACCAGAAGAAGATGAAATCAACAGACTTGACACAAGATCCAGCATGATCTGATAAAGGGCACTCCTGGGGAGTTACCGTCTTGTAAATTCTTCAACCCTCATCTAGTGCACCTGATTCTACTAACTAGCTGGTTGATAAGCTACAGGAGGGTACCTCTACAGGAGATCTGAATCTCCACCTAGTCCCCCACCCTTTTCTCTTGTAACCTCTCTCCCTGTACTATAGCAGTCTGGTGGTTGGACTGAGAGGGATGTAAACAGACAGCTTGCAGCTACCACATTTAACAATGTAATTCATCCACCATTACATCATTTAAAATAAAGTCAATAATCTCTATGATGACTAGGCGCTCGGCGTCGCCGGTCTTCTAGCCATCATCGATCCATTTTTTATTTTCCATTTGTTTTGTCTTGTCTTCCCACACACCTGGTTTCAACTCCACCATTACATGTTGTGCATGTAGCCCTCTGTTTCCCCCATGTCCTTGTCCGGAATTGTTATTTGTAAATGCTAGTGCACGTTCATTTGGTGTGTAACAGGGTTTTTCCCAAATTGATTGTTTGTTCTGTGTCCGGTGGGTTTTCATTAATAAACCGCACCATTGCGTAACACAGTTTTGCTCTCCTGCGCCTGACTTCTCATTCGCCAGTACGCACGCATTACAATCTGATGACTGTTATTCATCTAATAATTACTTACTATGTTTAATTGTTATTAGATTAAATTAATCATGTAACAATTAACTCATTATAAATTTGGGGCACCACGGGAAAAATGGTTTAACGAGTTACTATCTCCCAACTTAAACTCTAAGATATATAGATATATATCTTGATAAGTCACTTATTAATTATTATTACCTCATGTCAGTCTCATTCTGAACGTCACATACTCCTTGGATATCTGCAAAAACCATAACCTAATTGATGAATCAGAAGATACACAAATTGGCTTAATTATTTATTTACTAACTAACAAAATCGTCACACAGAACACACACACGGTATAGGTAATACAATGAAAACAGTTCCCTAGTGGACTAACAAAAGCATGACCGTTTGGTTACACAATGTAAAGGGAGCGGCAGGTAAGGAGAAGGAGAGACAAAGAGTCAACCTATTGTACATACATTTGGAAGCTACACTCACAGGAATATGAATACTTTGCACATTTACGACCGCTCATTCGGATAAGAAATGTTGTGTATACATTTACGTGTAGATGTCTTTGCCGTCTCTCTGTTGAACTCAATGGGTCCCATGGTGAAGTTATCGAGGGATGTAAGACACTGGTTTGTCCACCAGAAGTCACAATGTCCTTTGTAGTAGAGCTTTTCTGGTCTTGGAGTGTTTGTTAGAATAGATACTTCAGGTGTACCACACGGTTGTAGGAGGGATCTGTTCTTGTCATGTCCTGGCCATAGATAGCCCTTTTGGCTGCTCATTGGTGTTTTTGGTCAGGATGTGATCAGGGGTGTTTTTGGTTCTATGGTTATATTTCTATGTTGGTTGGTTTGGGTTCCCAATTAGAGGCAGCTGTTAGTCGTTGTCTCTAATTGGGAATCCTATTTAAGTTGGTTCCCTGCCCCACTTGCCTTGTGGGTTATTGTTTGCATTTGTGTGTGTATGCCACACCTGCGTGACGGTTTGTGCTTTGTTTTTTTTTTGCCAGTTTGCACTTTAATTAAAGTATGTATACTGGAAACCTCACTGCGTCTTGGTCCGCTCCATCGGAAAACCGTGACAGTTCTTCACCCTTGTGGCTTTAGTCAAAGTTCTAGACTACTTTACATGCACATCTGCAGACTGTGAATGTTCTGGTCTAGTCTTTACCTTCTTCACTTGTGTTGAGAGTTTCAGAGCTTCTAACCATTTCGTAACATTCAGCTCGCGATGTACGTTTGTAGTTTGTTTTTTAGTTTACCTTTTTCTCCTGGCTGCCTATGGGATTTAATATTATCTAGGACTCAGACTGCAGTACCTATGGCTTCCACTGGATGTCAACAGTCTTTAGACAGGGTTTCATGACGTTAGGTTGAATTAGAAGCCAATAGAAGAAGAATTTAGAAGTGGACCCAGGAAGTCAATAGAATGACTTGCGCTTTCACGGTCTCGCGCGCTCTTTGGTTTTTTCCTTTCCTATCGTTCAGGTTATCATCCGGTTGAAATATTATAGTAAATATACATAAGTGTACCTAAGGATACATTATAAATTATGTTTGATTTGTTTGGACAAAGTTGATAGGTACAATTTGAACGCTTTCTCTTCACGGTTCAATCGGCGACTCGACGGTGGATTTTCTGATCATAACGCGCCAACCAAACTGAGATTTATGGATATAATAAATGACTTTTTCTAACAAAAGAACCATTGGATGTCTTCCTTGGACACTTAGGATGCCCTCAGCAGAAGTTTTGTGTGACCCGCGATGGTTATGAATTTATGCTAATGTATAAATATGTGAGGTGCTATCCTCAAACAATCAAATGTTGTGCTTTCACCGTAAAGCCTTTTTGAAATCTGACAACACTGTGATATTGCCAAGAATCAGAGCTTTTGATGACTATGCAACACTTGTGTATTGATGAATGTTTAATAATTCAACTTTTGGATTTTGAATTTGGCGCCTTACATTTCACCGGGTAGTGTCGGGAACGGCCCGCTAGCGCGCCGGTTATCCCTAAGAGGTTAATCATATATTTTATAAAAAATTTAGTCTGCAAACCTGACAACTGGAATGTGTACAGCCTCTGTGTACACCCTCAGAGATTGTTCTTTAAATTACCACATTCTTTATGTTATAATGTTTCAAAGTCCAATCTTTTGACGTTAGAGTTTTTAAGTGGGCCACACTCTCTCTAGACAAAACATTCCTTTGGTGGATACTGAAAGGCAGCGAGGGAAAGTTCCCTCCTGCTTAAATATTTTTTTTTGTAATTTGTTATTCCGTATGCTACGAAGTGTTGTCTAACTATCTTCTAACTATGGCTCTGCCCATGTATCAAAACTGCGGTATATTTAAACAGGGACTTGGGCAAAATTGGTAAATTACCTTTATGCTCCATTCACATGCCCTTGTAAGGGCCACAATTTCTACCTGCTGCGCAGAATAGTGACTAGGTAGTGATTCAGCCTCTAAGGTTTTAGTAAGAGTAACAACATCATACCCAGTTGCATTCGAACCATCTGGGTTCTTCCTGGAAGACCCATCTACAAACATAGTAATTTCCCCATCTGTTAATGGCAAATCTGTCAAATCAGGCCTATGCAACACAACTTTCTCCGTCTCAGTTAAACAATCATGTGGACTCCTGTTTGTAGCTATTGGAATAAGGGTGGAGGGGTTCAGAGTAGTACATCTCTCAATAGTCAAATTTGGCATGTTTAACAATATCATACAAGATAAATGTCTAGCTGGAGACCTATACGCCATCTTATGTTCTAATAGCAAGATTGACGCTGCATGTGGATCTCTAAGAGAATCCTCCACTGCCTGGGCTGCCGCTATAACTGATCGCAAACACAAAGGCATAGCCTGCGCCACCCTATCCAAACGAGGGGAGTAATAAGCCACTGGCTTATTCTTCCTCCCCTGTTTCTGGGTCAAAACTGACGTCATGAACTCCTCCCTACAGTCCACAGTCTGAGTAAACGGACGGTCATATCTAGGGAATGCCAGAACGGTATCCGAAACCAACAGTTTTATCTTTACAAATTACAAGTTCCAAATTATTTTATCATGGGCTTTGGTGCTTCTAAAATTGCCTTTTTTTCTAGAGGGGTCCAGAGTACGGCCCTCCCTGGTTATAGTATACCCTAGATAAACAACCTCAGTCTTCCACGGTTGCAATTTCCTTTTACTTACTTTATGGCCCTGCTCTGCCATATATGTCTAACTGCAATGTGCCTGTTTTGCATCCTTCACAAGTAGGATTATCCACTAAAATATAGTTTACATAAATCAACATTTGGCTTCCCTCTGGAGGCTCAAATTTCTCTAGATCGCTAGTAATTGCCTGTGAGTAGATTGTAGGGCCCTCCGTATGACCTTAAAGAATTCTAGTATTTATCCATTTCCTCCCCTGAAAGGTGAAACCAAACCCCCCTTGGCTAACAAGATGTACTGGTATACTAAAGAATACATTAACCAAATCTATTACGGTAGAATAGGTATTCTTCTGGTTTCAATTGATTAACCTCTTATGGGTTCGGAATCGTTTTCGGAGCAAACAAAGTGCGGCAAATTCAAAATAAAAATGTGTAATATTTAACATTCATCAATATACAAGTGTTACATAGTCATCAAAAGCTCTGCTTCTTGGCAATATCACAGCGTTGTCAGATTTCAAAAAGGCTTTACGGCGAAAGCACTACATTTGATTGTTTGAGGATAGCACCTCCAATATTTTCCACATTAGCATAAATTCATATCCAGCGCGGGTCTCACAAAACTCATATAAGAGCTAAAATAAATCGCTTACCTTTCGAATAACTTCTGCTGAGGGCTTCCCAACTGTCCAAACAAGAGAATCCATGGTTCTTTTGTTAGAAAAAGTCATTTAATATATCCATGAATCTCCATTTGGTTGGCACATTATGTTCAGAAAATCCACCAAGCATTTCCAGTCTACTCGCCCGTTCCACAGTGAAGAGAACGCGTTCAAATTATACCTGTCAACTTTTCTCCCAAAAAAACAAACATAATTTCAAATTTATCCTTAGGCATCCATTTATCTATATTGGCTATTATATTTCACTCAGATAATAACCTACACGATACAGAAGGTGAACACCGTGCTGCACGCTCCCGGGTATCTCGAGCACTACAAAGAAAGGATATCCTGGTATGTCATACAAAATCGACAACCTTTTGGCTCTCCCATTATAAACGCTCCATTACACTGTCCAGAGACTGTCGACATCTAGTGGAAGCCATAGGTACTGCAACCTCAGTCCTATTTCCTTGAATTCAATAAACAGCCATTCAAAGTCAGGAAATGTCAAAAGAAAAATGATTTCCTGACAGAAATTTCTCGGGTTTTCGCCTGCTATATCAGTTCTGTTATACCCACATACATTATTTTAACTGTTTTAGAAACCTCATAGTGTTTCCTATCCAATAGTACTAATTATGTGCATATCCTAGTTTCTGGGCCTGAGTTGCAGGCATTTTACTTTGGGCACGTCAGACAAGCGAAAATTCGGAAAATGGGACCCTAGCCCTAAGGAGTTAAGCAAAGTATGTGGATCTGGGACACATGGAGCTCTAGGTATTACACTCTGATTCATTCCTTGTAGGTCTAATACCATTCTCCAGTCATTACTAGGTGCTGCTTTCTTTACTGGGAAAATTGGAGAATTGCACTGTGCTTCACCTCCTATGATTACTCCCCCTCCTACCAATTGTTTGAATGTGGGAGTAATCCCTTTTATGGCCTCGGGCTTCATGGGGTGTTGCTTTTGATAAGTTTCAGGTCCCATACCACTCAAACAATACTATCTTCAACTGTTGATGATAAGGACCATCTCCCCCCCTGGCCTGGATCTACCAATCCACTATTTGCATTAAATACATCCCTCAGCCTTTCCAAATACTGACTGACTGTCTCACTGTCTCCCTGTTTACAGTCATGGATTTTAGAAGAAATATGCATGTCTATGGTAGTAATCTCTAAGATTATTACCTAGCTGATTAAGTTTGTCTCTGTACTCTCCGTCTACAGCCCACTGTAAAACAATCCTGTTCCCTTGTCCTGGGGTCCATTCTCCCTTCACAGCGGCCCAATCTTTTCCTATCACTTGTCTAACCGCACGTTCTAGCTCACCTGTGTTCAGCTTAAAACTTTCGGTAAGCCCTACCATATTCCTTCTTTCTTCCCTTTTCTTTATGTGGCTCTCCTGGCTCTCTGCTCCCGCTCTCTCTTCCTCCTATTACTCCCAACCCATCAAGGTCACCTTCGGGCTCGGTATAAGGCGGGGGAGCCTTTCTCTGTCTGATTCCTTCTTCATCATCGTGGTTATCTGCCCAAGTTTGATCAGCTATGACAGGGCACTGTCTCCTTCCTCCCCGAGGTGGACTATCTACTGGGGCTGTGGGAACTGTCTCTTTCCCTTCTATATACAGACTGAACAAGGCACATTTCTATATTTCCCAAAGACCATCTTCATAATTTCCTAAGGAGATAATAATAATCTCCTAAAGTAATAGTACAATTTGGATAGAGAATGGTGTTTCTCACAAATGTTAAAATTAAATCCCCCTGTCTTTTTAATTCATAATGAAGTTGATCATTCTTCATTAGGAATTGTTTTAATATTCAGGGCTTTCGACACCATTAAAATGTTTCCTCTCCCTTTCTTTCCCTGTCCTTCAGAAACCACTTAAATACTTTTCAAAACATTTCTATACAAATTAAATCCCACACTTCAGTGAGACCACAATTGAATAGATTGTCTGTATGTGTTGGTGTGTGTGCTAAACCATATGTTAAAATCAAACAGAAATGGCCAGGCCTTTCCATGCTTTAGATATTACTACCTCCATTCACATCACACACACGGTATTATATGGTTGGTCTCTCACTGTCATAATCATGTACAAATACTCTGTTATTGTTAATAGACCAATTTCCAATAAACACATTTAATAGCTGTTTCACTGTTTATTTCTGTTAACCATTTCTAAATATAATACTTTTTCCTGTCGTAAATGTAGTAAATTTTTCAGATGAAGGAATTAGTGATATTTGCTCCTAGGTTTCTGTTATAGAAATTTTGTTCTCAATGTTCATAAACTGAACTTCAATTAAACAAACTCTCTCTGTTACCCCGTATTTGTAAGATAAGATACTGGTAAGATACTGGTTGAAATGAGACAAACAGAGGCCCAATCTATAATGGTCAAATGTGGATTATTTATTAATGGGAGAGCTCTGAGCTCCAAAAGGTGTACACAGTATTTTATATGGTACAATGTTGAAATACAAAGATACAAAATTCCCACCACTTCCCCCACCCTCTCCAAGAAAATAGTGTCTTCCCACAGTACCCATTCATTCCTTATCACAATCTTTGCACATAAGTCAAACTTGGGCGGTTCTGTTAACTATCTCTCCTGTCTTCAAGGGCAGGGATCTCTCGCATGTGTCTGGTAGAATCAAAGAATTCTTTGTTCTCCCAGACACCCCCTAAATGAAGTCATACCAGCTTGTTTGCCCTTCTGCACACAAAGTTAATATCTAGACACACACACATTAATTGGACTACCATTTGTCTTGTAACCCTATCTCTATTGCATACATTTTCAGAATGGAATGTTCTTAGTATTAAGTACAAACATTTAGTCATCAAAACATAAAATCTATAACAGTTTCTAACACAAAGTTGTTTTAGACATGGTCACCTATGTCTCCCTTAATTAACCTACATACTGTACTTGATTCTCCCAAGGATTATTCAACCCCAAAATCTGCTAATAAACAGGGTTGATCCAAACTTTCTGAATCATAATTCCTATTCTTTCTTCTTCCACATGGCAGTCAAGCACCCAAGCTATCGTGGCTAACTAATTTAGCCAACGTTATTCCCAGATACAAGAAAATGCATCTTCACTTTCTATTCTACTCACCTCACTAAGATGGTTAGGCTTTTTACTTTTTTTTTAAACACGTTGGTGACTAACTGTGCTGCTTCCAATACTTCAAATTATGTTATTTCCCTAACGTTTACTTACACCAACACTATTCAATTCAACAAGCATTTCTAAACTTCAGTTTTCCTGCACTCTGGTATAGCCAATCTAGTGCTTTTTAACTTATTAAGCATCCCATTTTACACTATTCATTTTCAGGCTTCAGAGAGCCACACCCTAGCTGCATCAAGCCCTTCCACTTGCTGTCTTCCTACCCTATCTCCACATATCTTGTGGATCTGTTTTATCATGGTCTCTAATTTGTCTAAACGCCCCTCAAATTCATACCTCTTTCTCCACCTTGGACTCCATATATCTCTCCTCTCCCGTAAGTCGGGAACCTCTTTTGAGGATTTACCTCCCATGTTGATATTACAAATATATTTTGATAGACTCCTTACAAACGCCTAGGTATAGTTTATACACTCCTCTCCTTCCTTTGGAATTGTATTATTAGGTGTGACTTTTGAGCAAACTTATGACTAAATATAATATTGAGTCATATCAATCATCCAACCAGTAACCCAGAGGTTTATAAAGACTCTAGTTTCATGAAACCAGTCAAACAACCGTTATTTCTCACACTACCTATTTTAAATCCCGTGTTGACTTATATCTGTATGTTCTATATAATTCAACTACTATGGAAATTAAATTTCCCTTGGATTTTATTGTTAGTTACGACTTTTGTATCGGATCTATGGCTACTTCAACAAATGAAAATAACCCTTGAGTTATCATATTCTACAGATAGAATAACCACCCTAACTCACGTAACTATTTTATATCACTTCTTAATATTTGACCGTATACTCTCGGGCCCTCTATATTAAGATAGTTTATTTGCGGTAGTGCACTGGTACCTCAGGTCTTTACGGACCTGCTCAATACAGATCTGATTCCTCAATCGATTTTGTCAATGCACAATTAAGTGCAAAACCTAGTCGGATTTCTGTTCGGCAAACATCAATTCATTACTATTTACTCTCAAAGTATCCTTATTCTAAGAGAAACTATGTCAAAATTGATATTTCCTCCCCTAAATCCGTGAATAAAGACTACTGTCCATGTCCTTGTAGACTGGGAAAAGCAATATAGGTTGGATCTTGTCACCATCTCTGTCGTTCTTAGGTATACACCGGCCTGCAATAGATCCCCAATGTCAGGGGGCAGGTCTTTGATTTTACGGATGAATCATCTGCCCGTGCACGGTATTCGGTGTGTTACCTTCGACGACAGAAACAGGTATTGAGATCCGGCTCGAAGGACCAAGTTGTCACGAGAATTTTGTTCTCAATGTTCTAAAATGAACTTCTATTAAACTACTCTGTCTGTAACCCAAAGGTCGATAAGCTTTGTTACAAATGAAACAGACGGAGACCCAACTACAAGGAACAGAAATTTCGGTTCTCAAAATGGGAACACAGTCTTTTATATTGTACATACAAACGAACTCCACCCGCTTTAGGCGGCTGTATTTTTCCACAGTACACATACATGGCTTATCACTTCTGCAACATATTTCAAGCTAGACAGTTTCTAACAGTTCCTCCCCTCCTGAGGGTGGGAAGGCCTCTTTTCTGTAGTTGGTTTCACAACGATTCCTTTGTTCTTCTCAAATACACCCTGCTTACATTGCATGATAGTAACACCCTGTCCTAGTCGTTAAGTTCTAGACACACACATTATTGGACTATTGTCTTATAACTCTAACACCATTACACACTGTTATACATTTTCAGGTTGGAATATTCTAGTCACTACATAAACATACACATTTCCCTATCACTCAGAGTGTGGTATCAGGAAAATAACGTCAACAAAACAAAGGAGATGATCATGGACTTCAGGAAACAGCAGAGGGAGTACCCCCCTATCCACATCCACGGGACTAGTGGAGAAGGTGTAAAATGTTATGTTCCTCGGCGTACACATCACGGACAAACTGAAATGGTCCACCCACACAGACAGCGTGGTGAAGAAGGCGCAACAGCGCCACCGCCAAAAACCGTAAGGCTCTCCAGAGGGTAGTGAGGTCCGCACAACGCATCACCAGGGGTAAACTACCTGCCCTCCAGGACACCTACACCACCCGATGTCACAGAAGGCCAAAAAGATAATCAAGGACAACAACCACCCGAGCCACTGCCTGTTCACCCCGCTATCATCCAGAAGGCTAGGTCAGTACAGGTGCATCAAAGCTGGGACCGAGAGACTGAAAAACAGCTTCTATCTCAAGGCCATCAGACTGTTAAACAGCCATCACTAACACTGAGTGGCTTCTGCCAACATACTGACTCAAATCTCTAGCCACTTTAATAATACAAAATTGGATGTAATAAATGTATCATTTGCCACTTTAAACAATGCCACTTAATATAATGTTTACATATCCTACATTACTCATCTCATATGTATATACTGTACTCCATACCATCTACTGCATCTTGCCTATGCCGTTTGGCCATCAACTCTGATCTCTAGCCACTTTAATAATTAAACATTGGATGTAATAAATGTATCACTTGCCACTTTAAACACTGCCACTTAATATAATGTTTACATATCCTACATTACTCATCTTATATGTATATGCTGTACTCTATACCATCTACTGCATCTTGCCTATGCCGGTCAGCCATCGCTCATCCATATATTTATATGTACATACTCGTATTCATTCCTTTACTCTTGTGTGTATAAGGTAGTTGTTGTGAAATTGTTAGATTACTTGTTAGATACTACTGCATGGTCGGAACTAGAAGCACAAGAATTTCGCTACACTCGCATTAACATCTGCTAACCATGTGTATGTGACAAATAAAATTTGATTTGATATGATTTGATCATGGTAAGCATAGACATCGCTATAACATTCTACTAACGTTTGATGAAACTGTCACGGCATTATGCTATTAGATGTAATTTAAGAGCATTGTTTTGATTAGCTAACTAGCTAGCTACTAATAACAAGATAACCAATGTAAAACATACGGGGTCTGTAAAATGTATATAGGTTCAGAAATGTTGTGAAATTGCACAGTTACAAATAGAAATCAAACTGGAAGGACATTAGAAACAAACAAAATGTCTGTAAAATGTGTATAAGATGTATAAACTGAAGGTAGAGCCTAAGTGTTATTGATTAATAGTTTACTCCAATTGGGGGAAGGGTGGTAGGGTTTGGGGAATAATAAGGGTAGATTCTAAAAAAGGTATGTATGTCTATATAGGTAGGTGTATGTATATATGTGTAAATGTATGCATATGTGTATGTATATGGATATATATATTTACAAAAAAAGATATGGGGGATTTGAAATGATGCAGATAATTACATTGATGGAGGCAACAATCTTTCCGCAATATTAAGCTGATCCACCCCTTAAAAAATAAATAAAAAACTAGCTAGCTACGTACGGCGGAGAGGTTGGTTAGATTCAACAAAATGAACATTTGTAGCCAATCTGAGCCCATGCCTGTTAGATAGTTCATCTGCCTTGAATTTAATTGTGACTATGGCTGAGATAATTGAACAAAAGAAGTGTGTTGAGGGTCAATAAATGTCAAGGTACAACGACTTAGCTAGCATACTTGTGCCATAAGTGGGCTGCTCGGACAAGACGTGAACCCGGGAGTCTGGCTAGCAAGTTGCAACTAACGAAACAGATACAATTTCAATAATGTAGGCTATATGGCTTGAATTCAATCTTGAATATGGCTTAGGTATTGTTTCTAGCAGAGGAGAGAGTGTCTAGGTTTCAGTTTTGCGTCACAGCTCGGTACATAGAACCGATAGATCAGAAATGAGGACATGCTGCATTTCTCACTTTGAATAAGACTGTATGATCTGTAATCCTAATTCTGTCTACTTTTTCTGTTTCTCCTTAAAAAAAAATGAAATATTATTAGCCTGTTAGCCCCCATGTAATTTAGTTAGCTTTACCTTCATTCTTTGCTGTAAAAGATAGCAGAGAAAATATCAGCTACACCTTTCTCGTATATTCAAATGGAAGGCACTTCTGATATGTAATCTATCTCAGTCATTCGAGTGTCACTGTTGACAACCAAGTAGAATTTCTTAAACATTACACTCACAAAAGTTCCAAAATAATTACAAATGTAATATTATGTGCAAATAGTTAAAGTACAAAAGGAAAAATAAATAAACATAAATATGGTATTTGTTCTTCACTGGTTGCCCTTGTGGCAACACGTCACAAATCTTGCTGCTGTGATGGCACACTGTGGTATTTCACCCAATAGATATGAGAGTTTATCAAAATTGGGTTTCTTTTCAAACTTTTTGTGTATCTGTGTAATCTGAGTGAAATAATTGTCCAATATGGTCATACATTTGGCAGGATGTTAGGAAGTGCAGCTCAGTTTCCACCTCATTTTGTGGACAGTGTGCACATAGCCTGTCTTCTGTTGAGAGCCATGTCTGTCTATGGCGGCCTTTCTCAATAGCAAGGCTATGAGTCTGTACAGTCACAGTGGCCAGTTATTCTGCCACTGTGTACTCACTGTTTAGGGCCAAATAGCATTCTAGTTTTCTCTGTTTTTTTTTGCTAATTCTTTCCAATATGTCAAGTAATTATCTTTTTGTTTTCTCATGATTTGGTTGGGTCTAATTGTTTTGCTGTCCTTGGGCTCAGTGGGGTCTGTTTGTGTTTGTGAACAGAGCCCCTGGATCAGCTGGCTGAGGGGACTCTTCTCCAGGTTCATCTCTCTGTAGGTGATGGCTTTGTTATGGAATGTTAAGGAGTCGCTTCCTTTTAGGTGGTTGTAGAATTTAACAGCTCTTTTCTGGATTTGGATAATTAGCGGGTATAGTCCTGATTCTGCTCTGCATTATTTGGTGTTTTACGTTGTACACTGGGGATATTTTGCATAATTCTGCATGCAGTCTCAATTTGGTGTTTGTCCCATTTTTTTTATTCTTGGTTGGTGAGCAGACCCCAGACCTCATATCCATAAAGATCAATGGGTTCTATAACTGATTCAAGTATTTTTAGCCGGATCCTAATTGGTATGTTGAATATTATGTTCCTTTTGATGGCATAGAAGGCCCTTCTTGCCTTGCCTCAGCTCATTCACAGCTGATGTTTAGGCCGAGGTATGTATAGTTTTTTGTGTGCTCTAGGGCAGTGGTTCACAAATGTTTTATAGTCCCGTACCCCTTCAAAAATTCAACCTCTAGCTGCGTACCCCCTCTAGCACCAGGGTCAGCTCACTCTCAAATGTTGTTTTTTGCCATCATTGTAAGCCTGCCATACACACTATACGATACATTTATTAAACATAAGAATGAGTGTGAGTTTGTCACAACCCGGCTCGTGGGAAGTGACAAAGAACTCTTATAGGACCAGGGCACAAATAATTATATTATAATAATCAATCATTTTGTGCTTTATTTAGCCATCTTACATATAAATATTTGTTCATCAAAAATGGTGACTAACTCACCACAGGTTAATGAGAAGGGTGTGCTTGAAAGGATGCACATAACTCTGCAATGTTAGGTTGTATTGGAGAGAGTCTCAGTCTTAAATCATTTTCCACACACAGTCTGTGCCTTTATTTAGTTTTCATGCTAGTGAGGGCCGAGAATCCACTCTCACATAGGTACGTGGTTGCAAAGGGCATCAGTCTTAACAGCGCGATTTGCCAAGGCAAGAAACTCTTGAGCACAGCCCTATCCAGAAATCTGACAGTGGCTTCTGATTAAATTCAATTTTCACAGAACTGCTTGTTGCAATTTCGATGAGGCTATCTCTTGTTCAGATATCGGTAAGTGGACTGGAGGCAGAGCATGAAAGGGATAACGAATCAAGTTGTTTGTGTCGTCCGTTTCGGGAAAGTACCTGCGTAATTGCGCACCCAGCTCACTCAGGTGCTTCATTATATCACATTTGACATTGTCTGTAAGCTTGTGTTCATTTGCACACAAAAAATCATACAATGATGGAAAGATCTGTGTGTTATCCTTGTTAATGCTGACAGAAAAGAGCTCCAGCTTCTTAATCATAGCCTCAGTTTTGATTCAGATCATTCAGGCGAGAAAAAACATCACCCAGATAGGCCAGTCGTGTGAGAAACTCGTCATCATCAGACAAGTGAAAATAATGGTCTGTAAAGAAAACTTTAATATAATGTCCTTTAATAACCAGCTGTAATAAGGTCCGTGATGCCGGTAGGCAGAGTCAGGCGCAGGACAACAAAATGAGTGTTCATAAAGTTTACTCACAAAAATATTTAGAAACGAGTGATAAAATAACACTTGAAACACGGAAACCAAATACAACAAAACAATCACACACAAAAACATTAGGGGAAACAGAGGGTTAAATAAGGAACATGTAATCATGGGAAAGTAAACCAGGTGTGTGAAAAAGGAAGACAAAACCAACAGAAAATGAATAATGGATCGGTGGCGGCTAGAAGACCGGTGACGTCAACCGCCGACACCGGCCTCTGGGACGACCCGGAGGACGAGGCGCAGGGCGATCCGGGTGGAGACGGTGAAACTCCCTCAGCAACGAAGGCTCTAGGATGTATCTCACCGGCACCCAGCATTTCTCCTCCAGACCGTACCCCTCCCACTCCACGAGGTACTGGAGGCCCCCCGCCCGACGCCTTGAGTCCATAATAGCTCGCACAGTATATTCCGGGGCCCCCTCGATGTCCAGAGGAGGCGGAAGAACCTCCCGACCCTCAGACTCCTGGAGTGGACCAGCCACCACCGGCCTGAGGAGAGACACATGGAACGAGGGGTTAATACGGTAATCTGGGGGAAGCTGTAATGTATAACATACCGCGTTCAATCTCCTCAGGACTTTAAAGGGCCCCACATACCGCGGACCCAGCTTCCGGAATGGCAGGCGGAGGGGCAGGTTGCGGGTCGAGAGCCAGACCCTGTCCCCAGGTGCGAAAACCGCAGGAGCCTCGATCTGGCTCTTATGCCACAGTGCCAGAACCGGCTGGTACCCCAGTACGCACTGGAAGGGGGAGATGCCAGTGGAGGAGTGGCGGAGTGAGTTTTGGGCCATCTCTGCCCAGGGGATGAAAGCCGCCCACTCCCCCGGCTGGTCCTGGCAATAGGACCGCAGAAACCTACCCACATCCTGGTTGACTCTTTCCACCTGCCCGTTACTCTTGGGGTGAAAACCTGAGGTAAGGCTGACCGAGACCCCCAGACATTCCATGAAAGCCCTCCAAACCCTGAACGTGAATTGGGGACCCCGATCAGAAACAATATCCTCAGGCACCCCGTAATTCCGGAAGACATGGGTGAATAGTGCCTCCACAGTCTGTAGGGCCGTAGGGAGACCGGGCAAAGGAAGGAGGCGGCAGGACTTAAAAAACCGATCCACAACGACCAGGATCGTGGTGTTACCCTGTGACGGCGGCAGATCCGTCAAGAAGTCCACCAACAGGTGTGACCAAGGTCGCTGTGGAACGGGTATGGGTTGTAACTTCCCTCTGGGCAGGTGCCTAGGCGCCTTACACTGGGCGCACAACGAGCAGGAGGAAACATAAACCCTCACGTCCTTAGCTAAGGTGGACCACCAGTACTTCCCACTAAGACAGCGCACTGTCCGACCGATGCCAGGATGACCAGAGGAGGGTGACGTGTGGGCCCAATAGATCAGACGGTCGCGGACAGCAGACGGAACTTACATACGCCCAGCTGGACACTGAGGTGGAGTGGGCTCTGTACGTAACGCCCGCTCGATGTCTGCGTCCAGCTCCCACACCACCGGTGCCACCAGGCAAGAGGCTGGAAGTACGGGAGTGGGATCTATGGACCGCTCCTCTGTGTCAAACATCCTGGACAGTGCATCTGCCTTAGTGTTTTGGGAACCTGGTCGGTAGGATAGTGTGAAAACAAAACGGGTGAAAAACATGGCCCACCTTGCCTGGCGAGGGTTAAGTCTCCTCGCCGCCCGGATGTACTCCAGATTGCGGTGGTCAATACAGATGAGAAAAGGGTGTTTAGCCCCCTCAAGCCAATGTCTCCACACCTTCAGAGCCTTGACGCCAGACAACAGCTCCCGGTCCCCCACGTCATAGTTACGCTCCGCCGGGCTGAGCTTCTTCGAAAAGAAGGCACAGGGGCAGAGTTTAGGTGGCGTACCCGAGCACTGAGACAGCACGGCTCCTATCCCAGCCTCGGACGCGTCCACCTCCACTATGAACGCCAAAGAAGGATTCGGATGAGCCAGCACGGGAGCCGAGGTAAACAGAGCCTTCAGGTGACCAAAAGCCCTGTCCGCCTCAGCAGACCACTGCAGTCGCACCGGTCTCCCCTTCAGCAGTGAGGTAATGGGAGCCGCTACCTGACCAAAGCCCCAGATAAACCTCCGGTAGTAGTTGGCAAACCCTAAGAACCGCTGCACTTCCTTTACCGTGGTGGGAGTTGGCCAATTACGCACGGCTGAAATGCGATCACTCTCCATCTCCACCCCTGACGTGGAAATGCGGTACCCAAGGAAGGAGACAGACTTTTGGAAGAACAGACATTTCTCAGCCTTGACGTACAGGTCATGCTCCAACAGTCGACCAAGCACCTTGCACACTAGGGACACATTCTCGGCACGTGTAGCGGAGTAAATCAGAGTGGTAATTGAGTCGCCTTCTTTTTACAGAAGGCGAGAGCCAAATCGGCATATTCAGAGGGGATGTGCACGGTGGAGACCTGGTCTGGAATTTCCACCTTAGTCGCACCGATAGAAACACCTACACACCTCCCCGAGCACTCTCGTCACCATCCCTTGAGAGCCCTCTGTTGCCACAAAATAATGGGGTTGTGATAGGCCAACCAGGGTAGGCCCAACACCACGGGAAATGCAGGATAATCAATGAGGTATAAACTGATTCTCTCATCATGACCCTCCTGCGTAACCATGCTTAGTGGAGCGGTAGCCTCCCTAATCAGCCCTGACCCTAATGGTCGACTATCTAAGGAGTGCACAGGGAAGGGCATATCAACAGGAACAATAGGGATCCCTAAACTATAAGCAAATGAACGAGTTCCCAGCTGCGCCTGAATCGACTAGCGCCTTATGCTGGGAATGCAGGGAAAAATCTGGAAATTCTATCAACACAAACATTTGAGCAACAGGGGGCTCTGGGTGAGTCTGGTGCCTACTCACCTGGGATGACACGACAGTGCCCTGCCTGCTGCCTCTACTCCCCCAGCACCGACCAGCAGTGTGCCCTCTACGGCCACAGATGGTGCAGGGAATGGCCCCTCCTCCGGTCTCCCTAAGCGCAGCACCTCCCAGCTCCATAGGCGTCGGATCAGAGGTGCTGGGAGATGGGAATGACAGGCCCTGATTTGGACGTCCTCGGGTGGCCAGCAGGTTTTCCAGCCTGATGGACAGGTCCACTAGCTGGTCGAATGTAAGAGTGGTGTCCCTGCATGCCAGCTCCCGCCGGACGTCCTCATGCAGACTGCACCGGTATTGGTCAATCAGGGCCCTGTCACTCCATCCCGCGCCGGCGGCCAGGGTTCGGAACTCCAGTGCAAAGTCCTGTGCGTCCTCGTCCCCTGTCTGAGATGAAACAGGCGTTCACCCGCCACTCTACCCTCCGGTGGATGGTCGAACACTGCCCGAAAGCGACGGGTGAACTCATCGTAGTGGTCCAATGCCGCTCCGTCCTCTCCCCATACGGCATTGGCCCACTCCAGGGCTTGCCCGGATTAACAGGAGACTAGGGCGGACACACTCTCGCGTCCCGAGGGAGCCGGCTGAACGGTCGCCAGGTAGAGCTCCAGCTGGAGTAGGAACCCCTGGCACCAGGCAGCCGTCCCATCATACTCCCTCGCAAGCGCGAGCCGAATCCCACTGGGACCAGGTGAAAGAGGGGTGGACAGCTGTATGGGTTGTGGAGTGGGAGGTTGATATGATGGTGGAGGCGCTGGAAAACCTCCTTTCTCCCATCGCTCCATATTTTGCAGCATGCGATCCATGGCTGTGCCGAGACTATGCAACATACTCGCGTGCTGCTGAAGGCGCTCCTCGATCGGTAGAGGAGGGCTGGGTGCTCCTGCTGACTCCATTGGTGGTGTGTGATTCTGTAATAAGGGCCGTGATGCCGGTAGGCAGAGTCAGGCGCAGGACAACAAAATGAGTGTTCATAAAGTTTACTCACAAAATATTTACAAACGAGTGATAAAATAACACTTGAAACACAGAAACCAAATACAACAAAACAATCACACACAAAAACATGGGGGGAAACAGAGGGTTAAATAAGGAACATGTAATCATGGGAATGTAAACCAGGTGTGTGAAAAAGGAAGACAAAACCAACAGAAAATGAATAATGGATCGGTGGCAGCTAGAAGACCGGTGACTTCGACCGCCGAAAACCGCCCGAACAAGGAGAGGGACCGACTTCGGCTGAAGTCGTGACACCTTTGCACTTCTGTATGTTGTAAAAGCGTTACATGGTCGCTGCCCATATCATTGCATAGTGCAGGAAATATACGAGAGTTCAGGGGCCTTGCTTTAATAAAGTTAACCATTTTCAGTGTAGTGTCAGGCATTCTCTTGGCAGCAAGATCCTCTCGGTGGATCAAATCAAATCCAATTTTATTTGTCACACGTGCCGAATACAACAGGTGTAGACCGTACAGTTAAATTATTACTTACAGGCCCTAACCAACAGTGCAATTTTTAAGAAAAAAAATAGGTATTAGGTGAAAACTAGATAAGTAAAGAAATAAAAACAACAGTGAAAATAACAGTAGCGAGGCTATAACAGTAGCGAGGCTACATACAGGCACCGGTTAGTCTGGCTAATTGAGGCAATATGTACATGTAGGTATGGTTAAAGTGACTATGCATATATTATCAACAGAGAGTAGCAGTAATGTAAAGGAGGGGTTGGCGTGACAATGCAGATAGTCCGGGTAGCCAATGTGCGGGGGCACCCGTTAGTCTGGCTAATTGAGGTAATATGTACATGAGTGTATAGTTAAAGTGACTATGCATAGATGATAAACAGAGTAGCTTGCTGCAGTGTACCCAAGTGGCATTGCGCGTTACCACTCCACTATGTCTCCCTGTCATGGCTTTTGCGCCATCAGTACAGATACCAACACATCTTGACCACCAAAGTCCATTTGATGTCACAAAAGCTGTCCAGTACTTTACAAATATCCTCTCCTGTTGTCCTGGTTTCCAGTGGTTTGCAGAAGAGGATGTCTTCCTTAATTGACCCCCATAAACGTAACAGACATATACCAGGAGCTGTGCCAGGCCCGCCACGTCTGTTGACTCATCCAGCTGTAATGCATAGAATTCACTGGCTTGTATGCGAAGCAGTAATTGTTTCAAAACATCTCCTGGTCTGACAGAATCTGTGCAGAAGATCTACGTGCTGCTTTAGGCCCTCCTTGGTTGTGGACTGAAGCACCAGATCATCAGCAAACAGTAGACATTTGACTTCAGATTCTAGTAGGGTGAGGCCGGGTGCTGCAGACTGTTCTAGTGCCCTCGCCAATTCATTGATATATATGTTGAAGAGGGTGGGGCTTAAGCTGCATTCCTGTCTCAACCCATGGTCCTGTGGAAAGAAATGTTTGTTTTTTCCCAATTTTAATGGCACCCTTGTTGTTTGTGTATGGATTTTAGAATGTTGTATGTTTTTCCCCCAACCCATCAATTTGTATAGCAGAGCCTCATGCCAAATTGAGTCAAAAGCTTTTTTGAAATCAACAAAGCATGAGAAGACTCTGCCTTTGTTTTGGTTTGTTTGTTTGTCAATTAGGGTGTACAGGGTGAATATGTCGTCTGTCATATGGTAATTTGGTAAAAAGCCAATTTGACATTTGCTCAGTACATTGTTTTCATTGAGGAAATGAACTAGTCTGCTGTCAATGATAATGCAGAGGATTTTCCCAAGGTTGCTGTTGATGCATATCCCACGGTAGTTATTGGGGTCAGATTTGTCACCACTTTTGTGGATTGGGGTGATCAGTCCTTAGCTCCAAATATTGGGGAAGATACCAGAGCTAAGGATGATGATAAAGAGTTTAAGTATAGCCAATTGGAATTTGTGGTCTGTATATTTTATCATTTCATTTAGGATATCATCAACACCACAGGCCTTTTTGTGTTGGAGGGTTTGTATTTTGTCCTATAGTTCATCAAATCAAATGTTATTGGTCACATACACATGGTTAGCAGATGTTAATGTGAGTGTAGCGAAATGCTTGTGCTTCTAGTTCCGACAGTGCAGTAATATCTAACAAGTAATCTAACAATTCCTCCACAACTACCTAATACACACAAATCTAAAGGGGTGAGTGAGAATATGTACATATAAATATATGGATGAGCGATGACCGAGCGGCATATTCAAGATGTAATAGATGGTATAAGATACAGTATATACATATGAGATGAGTAATGTAAGATATATAAACATTATTAAAGTGGCATTATTTAAAGTGACTAGTGATCCATTTATTCAAGTGGCCAATGATTTGAGTCTGTATGTAGGCAGCAGCCTATCTGTGTTAGTGATGGCTGTTTAACAGTCTGATGGCCTTGAGATAGAAGCTGTTTTTCAGTCTCTCGGTCCCAGCTTTGATGCACCTGTACTGACCTCGCCTTCTGGATGATAGCGGTGTGAACAGGCAGTGGCTCCGGTGGTTATCGTCCTTGATGATCTTGTTGGCCTTGCTGTGACATCGGGTGCTGTAGGTGTCCTAGAGGGCAGGTAGTTTGCCCCCGGTGATGTGTTGTGCAGACCGCACCACCCTCTGGAGAGCCTTGCGGTTGAAGGCGGTGCAGTTGCCCTACCAGGCGTTAATACAGCCCGACAGGATGCTCAGTTTTAGGTGACTAGCCAAATATATTCAGCCTCCTGAGGTTGAAGAGGCGCTCTTGCACCTTCTTCACCACACTGTCTGTGTGGGTGGACCATTTCAGTTAATGTGTACGCCGAGGAACTTAAAACTTTCCACCTTCTCCACTACTGTCCCGTCGATGTGGATAGGGGGGTGCTCCCTCTGCTGTTTCCTGAAGTCCACGGTCATCTCCTTTGTTTTGTTGATGTTGAGTGAGAGGTTGTTTTCCTGACACCACACTCCGAGTGCCCTCACCTCCTCCCTGTAGGCTGTCTTGTCGTTGTTGGTAATCAAGCCTACTACTGTTGTGTCGTCTGCAAACTTGATGATTGAGTTGGAGGCGTGCATGGCCATGCAGTCATGGGTGAACAGGGAGTACAGGAGGGGGCTGAGAACGCACCCTTGTGGGGCCCCAGTGTTGAGGATCAGCGAAGTGGAGATGTTGTTTCCTACCTTCACCACCTGGGGGCGGCCCGTCAGAATGTCCAGGAACCAATTGCACAGGGCGGGGTTCAGACCCAGGGCCTCCAGCTTGATGATGAGCTTGGAGGGTACTATGGTGTTGAATGCTGAGCTGTAGTCAATGAACAGCATTCTTACATAGGTATTCCTCTTGTCCAGATGGGACAGGGTAGTGTAATGGCGATTGCATCGTCTGTGGACCTGTTGGGGCGGTATGCAAACTGAAGTGGGTCTAGGGTGGCAGGAGAGGTGGAGGTGATATGATCCTTGACTAGTCTCTCAAAGCACTTCATGATGACGGAAGTGAGTGCTATGGGGCGATAGTCATTTAGCTCAGTTACCTTAGCTTTCTTGGGAACAGGAACAATGGTGGCCCTCTTGAAGCATGTGGGAACAGCAGACTGGGATAGGGACTGATTGAATATGTCCTTAAACACACCAGCCAGCTGGTCTGCGCATGCTCTGAGGACGCGGCTAGGGATGCCGTCTGGGCCAGCAGCCTTGCGAGGCTTAACACGTTTAAATGTTTTACTCACGTCGGCCACGGAGAAGGATAGGGGGGGCCGCAGTCCTTAGTAGCGGGCCGTGTCGGTGGCACTGTATTATCTTCAAAGTGGGCAAAGAAGGTGTTTAGCTTGTCTGGAAGCAAGACGTCGGTGTCCGTGACGTGGCTGGTTTTCTTTTTGTAGTCCGTGATTGCCTGTAGACCCTGCCACATACGTCTCGTGTCTGAGCCGTTGAGTTCTGACTCCACTTTGTCCCTATACCAACATTTCGCTTGTTTGATTGCCTTGCGGAGGGAATAACTACACTGTTTACTTTCGGCCATATTCCCATTTTTCCATGGTTAAATGCGGTGGTTCACGCTTTCAGTTTTGCGCGAATGCCGCCATCAATCCACGGTTTCTGGTTAGGTAGGTTTTAAAAGTCACAGTGGGTTCAACCAATGCATCTCCAATGCACTTCCGTATAAACTCAGTCACAGAATCAGTGTATAAATCGATGTTAATCTCTGAGGCTGCCCGGAACATTTCCCAGTCCGCGTGATCAAAACAATCTTTAACAGACAACATCCAGTGAAGCTGGAACGTGCCAGATACAAATTACAACATTTCTATATTAAACATTCATGAAAATACAAGTGTGTTACAGCATTCAAAAGCTTAGAATCTTGACAATCTAACCGCGTTGTCAGATTTCAAAAAGGCTTTACGACGAAAGCATAGCATTCGATTATCTGAGGACAGCGCCCCACAAAAGCATATTTTTCAAACAAACACAGGCGTCACAAAATCACAAAAAGCAATAAAATAAATCACTTACCTTTAAAGATCTTCCTCTGGTTGCAATCCCGAGGGTCCCAGGAACACAAAGAATGATCATTTTGTTCGATAAAGTCCTTCGATAAAGTCTGTTTAGTAGGCATCATTTAGTTCAGTAATCCACCCCTTCAGCATGCAGACAAAGTTCCAAAAGTTACCGGTAAAGTCTGTCCAAACAAGTCAAACGACATTTCTAATTAATCTAATCAATCAAAATAAACGATAATATTTCATACAGAGAGAACTATGTTCAATAGGAAACAAAAAGAACGACAAGCACGCCCCCGTTCACGTGCGCAAAGAGACTACTTTTTCCATACAGCTCCCGATAAAAAAATAACTATTACTCGTTGGTTTTTCAAAAAACAAGCCTGAAACAATGTATAAAGACTGTTGACATCTAGTGGAAGCAATAGGAACTACAATCTGGGAGGCGTAAGTTATAGTTTACAATAGTTTTACATTTGAAGTGGCTGGTAGCTCAAAAAAAATTACTCTGGTTGGATTTTCCTCTGGTTTTCGCCTGCTATATCCGTTCTGTTATACTCACAGACATTATTTTAACCGTTTTAGAAACTTCAGAGTGTTTTCTATCCAACTCTACCAATTATATGCATACCTCTGATTAGATCATGGAAGATACTGTACCTCTAATTAGATTATGGTAGATACCGCTAATTAGATTGTGGTAGATACTGCACCTCTAATTAGATCATGGTAGATACTACTCCTCTAATTAGATCATGGCAGATACTGCACCTCTAATTAGATCATGGTAGATACTGTACCTCTAATTATATCATGGTAGGTACTGTTCCTCTTATTAGATCATGGTTGGTACCTCTAATTAGATCATGGTTGGTACCTCTTATTTGATCACGGTAGATACTGTACCTCTAATTAGATCATGGTAGATACTGTTCCTCTCATTAGATCTTGATAATAATGTACCTCTGATTAGATCATGGAAGATACTGTAGCACTAATTAGATTATGGTAGATACCGCTAATTAGATTGTGGTAGATACTGCACCTCTAATTAGATCATGGTAGATACTACTCCTCTAATTAGATCATGGCAGATACTGTACCTCTAATTAGATCATGGTAGATACTGTACCTCTAATTAGATCATGGTTTAATGTACCTCTAATTAGATGATGGTAGATACTGCACCTCTAATTAGATCATGGTAGATAATTTACCTCTAATTAGATCATGGTAGATACTGTACCTCTAATTAGATCATGGTTGATACCTCTAATTAGATCATGGTAGATACTGTACCTCTAATTAGATCATGGCCAAATGTACCTCTAACTAGATCATGGTAGGTATATTTTATTAAATATTGCTAGGTGCTCTACCTCTAATTATATCATGGTAGATTCTGTCCCTCTAGTTAGATTGTGGTTGATACTGTACCTCTAATTAGATCATGGCAGATACTGCACCTCTAATTAGATCATGGTAGATA
>QNTS01008827.1:26970-41461 GCA_003317085.1 Hucho hucho | reverse complement strand
GAGGTGAAGGGGCAGATAAAAAGAGAAGGGAGAGAGGAGGGGAGGGAACATGGAGAGAGGGGGAGAGAGGAGATGAGAAAGAGAAGACGGAGAGGAGGAGACCCCTGGCTCCTAACTCAAACCAAGTGCTATTTTTACAGCACCCTGCAAGAGAGGAGAACATAAAAACATTGAAATTCCCTCTGATCAATTTTGTATGTCTACTATTGGAAGGATTAGGAAGAGAGATGGAGAGGATATCTTTGGAGGAATATTTCCAATTGGCAAGATGGACAGAACGGACACGGACAGACACAAAGACGGACGGGCACAAATGTTTTGTGGTCTCACTGAGCAGCAAAATGCTGAATGAAGACAGGATTTGGCTCTGACCATGACGAGAACTTCTAAACTCCAGTTCCTAGCCTAATAACCAGACTTGAGCATATTTGTGACAAGTTAACCATAAGCTAGTGGCTAACCACTTTACCTACTTCGCTGTGGCCTCAAGGCTATAAAATAAAGGTAAAATAAAATAAATAAAAAGATCTGCTTTGCACATTAGTCACTCACAGCTGTGACTAGCACATTTGCAAGTTGTAGGTCCAGACACACTGTCGGTCCATGGGAAACCTCTCAGGCCAAGCTGGCTGGTCTACTTGCCAATACATGGTGATGGTGAGCATATAGAATAATATACTGTGTAGGCCAGAGATGGGCAACTGGCCCCTTTTGAAGGCCCTCAGATCAATAAAATTAAAATATACTGTGTACAGTTGAAGTCGGAAGTTTACATACACTTAGGTTGGAGTCATTAAAACTCGTTTTTCAACCACTCCACAAATTTCTTGTTAACAAACTATAGTTTTGGCAAGTCGGTTAGGACATCTACTTTGTGCATGACACAAGTAATTTATCCAACAATTGTTTACAGACAGATTATTTAACTTACAATTTACTGTATCACAATTCTAGTGGGTCAGAAGTTTACATACACTAAGTTGACTGTGGCTTTAAACAGCTTGGAAAATTCCAGAAAATGATGTCATGGCTTTAGAAGCATCTGATAGGCTAACTGACATCATTTGCATCAATTGGAGGTGTACCTGTGGATGTATTTCAAGGCCTACTTTAAAATTCAGTGCCTCTTTGCTTGACATCATGGGAAAATCAAAAGAAATCGTCCAAGACATCCTTGGGAGCAATTTCCAAACGCCTGAAGGTACCACGTTCTTCTGTAAAAACAATAGTATGCAAGTATAAACACCATGGGACCACGCAGCCGTCATACCGCTCAGGAAGGAGACACGTTCTGTCTCCTAGAGATGAACGTGCTTTGGTGCGAAAAGTGCAAATCAATCCCAGAACAACAGCAAAGGACCTTGTGAAGATTATGGATGAAAGCAGGTGCAAAAGTATCTATATCCACAGTAAAACGAGTCCTATATCGACATAACCTGAAAGGCCGCTCAGCAATGAAGAAGCCACTGCTCCAAAAACGCCATGAAAAGCCAGACTACGGTTTGCAACTGCACATGGGGACAAAGATCGTACTTTTTGGAGAAATGTCCTCTGGTCTGATGAAACAAAAATAGAACTGTTTGGCCTTAATGACCATTGTAATGTTTTGAGGAAAAAGAGGAAAGCTTGCAAGCCGAAGAACACCATCCCAACTGTGAAGCACGGGGGTGGCAGCATCATGTTGTGGGGGTGCATTGCTGCAGGAGGGACTGGTGCACTTCACAAAATAGATGGCATCATGAGGAAGGAAATTATGTGGATATATTGATCATTAGAAAACCCTTTTGTAATTATGTTAGTACAGCTGAAAACAGTTGTGTTGATTAAAAAAGCAATAAAACTGGTCTTCTTTAGACTAGTTGAGTATCTGGAGCATCAGCATTTGTGGGTTCGATTACAGGCTCAAAATGGCCAGAAACAAAGACCTTTCTTCTGAAACTCATCAGTCTATTCTTGTTCTGACAAATGAAGGCTATTCTATGCGAGAAATTGCCAAGAAACTGAAGATCTCGTACAACGCTGTGTACTACTCCCTTCACAAAACAGCGCCAACTGGCTCTAACCAGAATAGAGTGGGAGGCCCCGGTGCACAAGTGAGCAAGAGGACAAGTACATTAGAGGACAAGTACATTAGAGTGTCTAGTTTGAGAAAGAGACACCTCACAAGTCCTCAAATGACAGCTTCATTAAATAGTACCCGCAAAACACCAGTCTCAAAGTCAACAGTGAAGATGATGCTGGCCTTCTAGGCAGAGTTGCAAAGAAAAAGCCTTATCTCAGACAGACAATAAAAAGAAAAGATTAAGATGGGCAAAAGAACACAGACACTGGACAGAAGGCCAGCATCCCAGAGTCGCCTCTTCACTGTTGACATTGAGACTAGTGTTTTGCGGGTACTATTTAATGAAGCTGCCAGTTGAGGACTTGTGAGGCATCTGTTTCTCAAACTAGACACCAAACTAGTCAATTTCACTCAGATATCATAAAAAATTGCAAACATTTCTCTCCACCCTATTGCAAAATGTGTAGAATTGCTGGAAATTAGCTGTAAAACAACTCATTTTCCCTTCCGCCCCATCAAAATCAGCAGAATTGCAAGAAATTTGTTATTTAAAAAAATTGGTGGCCCCCACCCCCATCAAAGTTGCCCATCTGTGGTGTAGGCTTATGTTCTGCTGGCCACAAATAAGCTCTACATTTCTGGCCATGACTACTAGGACTAGGAATTGCCAGGGACCTCACGATACGACATTATCACCATACTTAACTGCCGATACTGTGATGTTGTTGCGATTCGATGTTCCAAACACATTGCTCACCATATGTCTGCTGCAGAGGGACAAGAGAGAGCACTAGAAAATTAGTTTTGATCAGTCATGTAAATAAAAGTGCTAAAAACAAATTGGCTCACGAGTTTTGGTGCAGGTACAGCCGACTAGAGCAAAAATAATATTGAGATATTTTCAAAACGATATGATATATTGTCAAAAATGATATCCCAGTATGTACAGTTGAAGTCGGAAGTTTAGATACACCTTAGCCAAAACATTTAAACTCAGTTTTTCACAATTCCTGACATTCAATCAGAGTAAAAATTATCTGTCTTAGGTCAGTTAGGATCACCACTTTATTTTAAGAATGTGAAATGTCAGAATAATAGTAGAGAGAATAATTTCAGCTTTTATTTCTTTCATCACATTCCCAGTGGGTCAGAAGTTTACATACACTCAATTAGTATTTGGTAGCAATGCCTTTAAAATTGTTTAACTTGGGTCAAATGTTTCAGGTGGCCTTCCACAAGCTTCCCACAATAAGTTGGGTGAATTTTGGCCCATTCCTCCTGACAGAGCTGGTGTAACTGAGTCAGGTTTGTAGGCCTCCTTGCTTGCACACGCTTTTTCAGTTCTGCCCACACATTTTCTATAGGATTGAGGTTCAGGGATTTGTGATGGCCACTCCAATACCTTGACTTTGTTGTCCTTAAGCCATTTTGCCACAACTTTGGAAGTATGCTTGGGGTCATTGTCCATTTGGAAGACCAATTTGCGACCAAGCTTTAACTTCCTGACTGATGTCTTGAGATGTTGCTTCAATATATCCACATAATTGTCCTCCCTCATGATGCTATCTATTTTGTGAAGTGCACCAGTCCCTCCTGCAGCAAAGCACCCCCACAACATGATGCTGCCACCCCCGTGCTTCACGATTGGGATGGTGTTCTTCGGCTTGCAAGCCTCCCCATTTTTCCTCCAAACATAACGATGGTCATTATGGCAAACAGTTCTATTTGTGTATCATCAAACCAGAGGACATTTCTCCAAAAAGTACGATCTTTGTCCCCATGTGCAGTTGCAAACCGTAGTCTGGCTTCTTTTATGGCGGTTTTGGAGCAGTGGCTTCTTCTTTGCTGAGCGACCTTTCAGGTTATGTTGATATAGGAATTGTTTTACTGTGGATACAGATACCTTTGTACCTGTTTCCTCCAGCATCTTCACAAGGTCCTTTGCTGTTGTTCTGGGATTGATTTGCACTTTTCACACCAAAGTACGTTCATCTCTAGGAGACAGAATGCGTCTCCTTCCTGAGCGGTATGAAGGCTGCGTGGTCCCATAGTGTTTATACTTGTGTACTATTGTTTTTACAGATGAACGTGGTACCTTCAGGCGTTTGGAAATTGCTCCCAAGGATGAAACAGACTTGTGGAGGTCTACAATTTATTTTCTGAGGTCTTGGCCATTTCTTTAGATTTTCCCATGATGTCAAACAAAGAGGCACTGAGTTTGAAGGTAGGCCTTGAAATACATCCACAGGTACACCTCCAATTGACTCAAATTATGTCAATTAGCCTAACAGAAGCTTCTAAAGCCATGTCATCATTTTCTGGAATTTTCAAGGCGGTTTAAAGGCACAGTCAACTTAGAGTATGTAAACTTCTGACCCACTGTAATTGTGATACAGTGAATTATAAGTCTGTCTGTAAACAACTCTTGGAAAAATTACTTGTGTCATGCACAAAGTAGACTACAAAGTAACCGACTTGCCAAAACTATAGTTTGTTGACAAGAAATTTTGATGACTCCAACCTAAGTGTATGTAAACTTCCGACTTCACCTGTAACTGAATCGATTCCCCCCCCCTTCACTAATAACAACAGCAGAACCACAACAGTTGTCAGTTGTCAAAAGGTGTGTATAGTGTGTGTATTTGTTTAGGTGTGTGAAAGAGAGAGAGAAACAGAGTGAGCGAGAATAGACATGCTGACACAAATAACCCTTGGTGCTTGTTGAGCTACCCTGGCTTTTGTCAACTGACTGATGTGGGATCAGTAGCTGTGCCATGTTCATGTGATCTCTATCTCGCTATCTCTCTCTGTCTGTCTGGTATGTGTGTCTCTCTCAGAGGGGCACAGCCGTGTCAGCGTGCCAAACTCTTTCCCTAGGAAACTAAACAGGAGGTCCCTGGACACCACTACCCCACTCCCTGCTAACGCACCCCACACCCCTAGACATAAATCTGACTGCTCTAACGTCACACTATTGCAGCCCTGGCACTGGGGAACTGTGTGTGTGTGGTGTGGTCTGTGTAACCCAACCATGCCCATGCCACTGATGTGATGTCCCTCGGCCAGTTGTTTTCATGCACAGTAGAAAATTGCATCGTTTCAGCTAGGCTGGATTCTGTGCAAGATTTAAGGCTACTGGCTACTTGACAGGTTCTCTTTCCTATTGAACTCGTCATCTTTCTTCTCGAGTCCGCAGGACATAAAACAATATAGAGGTAAGATGGGTATCGATTTTGAGACATGATATGTAGTATTTTCATATTTTAGCATACCCCTTTCATACTCATTCGAAATTCCTGTTACTTTTCAAAGATTTCTCACAAAAGCAAGTTGTATCTCTGTAAAATGTCAAAGGAGCACTGAGTGTATGCCAAATTTATGCAAATTTAGCTTTTTGCGAAGACGATGACTACAAAATGTAATATCCTCAAAAGTTATGAGAAACCGGCACCGCTATGTCAACCGAGCTCGCTGCTTATTATTGGATGTATTAGGTTACGAAATCCGACTTTGTTTTATATAATGTTAATGATACAGTATGTTAGAGAAAGATCCCATGGAACGATTCAGAACATGAGGTAAACAAAACATATTCAATATTATTATAATATTATTATAATATTATTATTATAACATCCCCAAAGCGCCTTTTCATCCACTCTGTGCAGAATGGGTGGACACCCTAGTTGAAGTGTGTGTGTGCGCAAGTGCGCGTGTGTGTGTGTTTTCCAAAAATAGTGTGCCAATTTGGAAAGCCAACAAACAAACCAGTTAGTGTTCCTCCTCCCCTTCAGAGTGGACAGAGTATCTAAAGCCATTTGAGACCCCTGTTGGAGCCAACATCCCCAGGACCCCCTCCCTTACAGCCCACCCTTACAGCCCCTTTACACCCCTGCCTTACAGCCCCCTTACACCCCTCCCTTACAGCCCCCTTACACCCCACCCTTACCCTCAGATCTGCTATGTTAGACAATAGCCACCCTGCCCTCGCAACAAACCTATTTGGCCATTCCCTGATTGGTTGGCTTTGGCCTGTACAGTTAGGGATACAATGCGGTAACCTAATCCCTGGTTGGTTAGCTGGGTGTGTTAGAGGGTACAGTAACCTAGTCCCTGATTGGTTGGCTGTGTATAGGGTATACTGTATATAGCCAAGTGTGAGTGTCTATTTTGGCTGAGCTCGCTGCTGCTGGTAAGGCCAGATGTCCCGGCATGGCGCCCTAAACTGAGAGGTGCCTCAGAACCCTGCTCTCCTCACCTCATTAGGACTATCAGCAGAATGGGGGGAGAGGGGTGAGAAAGGGAGAGGAGGAGAGAGAGAAAGGTGGGGAGGAAAGCAGGACTAGAGCAAAGCAGAGCAGACCCCTTTCACAAGCAGACACATGTTGCTACTGTACTTGCCATACACCAAAACACCATACCTTACCCCTTCAAATGACTCTGAAATTACGCATCCAGAACTAAAAGAAGACCTGAAAGAACAATGATTAAAGAGATCCCAAAAATCAATATAGAGAATAAAAAGAAAGCACTTTGGCAATGGAACTGTGTGTGTGGGGAGAGAGGGAGAGCTAGTGAAATGAATACTATAACTTGTTGAACAGGCTGAGTGTAGGAGCTCACATCTGGCCAGAAACACAGTTCCTCTATTAGCTACTGCCTGCCATACAGTCCAGCTGTGTCCAGGTGCTACACACACACACACACACACACACACACACACACACACACACACACACACAGCTGTGGCACAGTCCAGCTGCTTTGCCCGCGTGTTTCGGCGAGCAAACACCTGCTACTGCTCCCAACCACCTGGCAGACATGTACACACACACACACAGTGTATGAGGTTTGTTTCCTCTGGCTCGTGGAGTGATCTACATTTGCAGAGTTTGGGAGTGAGGGAGTGTTTGAGAGAGAGAGAAAGAGCTGGGCTGTAGTTACATCGTTACAGTACTGTCTCTACTCTGTAATTACGTTGGTAAAACCCTAGCAAAACCAGGGCCATGGTAAAAGAGGGGGACACTGGGGAACTTCTCCAGCTTCCAGTCTGCTCCTCTACCCCTGGCCATGCCAGTCTATGCCAGGCACTGAGACAGATGCCAGCCGCCTGACCTCTAATGGCTGGCACATGTCAAGTCTGTAGGTCTGGGGCACAATGTGGTAGTAATCTATGGCCTACAGACCACGTCAGCTACAGGCCAGCTGTGAAGTAAGTGACTAACCAACATGTGGTCTCGTTGTCGTCCTTTGTATAACGGAACAGGTTTACTGAATGAATGAATGAATGAATGAATGAATGAATGAATGAATGAATGAATGAGTAGAGCACAAATGAATGTAGGTCATGTTGTGACATAGTTGTTGTTTTCTATAACAGAGGAGAACACAGTGGCCTGTCCTCCCTCTCTGTCCTGGCCCAGATCCCCTGTCCTGGCCCAGATCCTCTATCCTGGCCTAGATCCCCTGGCCTGGCCCAGATCCCCTGACCTGTACAGATCCCCTGTCATGGCCCAGATTCCCTGTCCTGGCCCAGATCCCCTGGCCTGTCCCAGATCCCCTGGCCTGTCCCAGATCCCCTGGCCTGGCCCAGATCCCCTGTCCTGGCCCAGATCCCCTGGCCTGTACAGACCCAGACTCAAGCAGCTCCAGGCCTAGCATGGGGAACCCCAGCCAGTGGGCTGGCCTCCACACAATACAGACAGACCTCATTCACACAGCACAGCAGCTACTCTCACCCAGCCATTCAGCCTGGCCCTGACTGTACTGCCCTCAATCAACACTGAACAGACCACAATGGGGGAGAATTGGGGGATGGAAAGGAGAGGGAGAGGGGGGAGAACAGGGGATGAGAGCAGGGAGAGGGGAGAGGCCATTTTTGCTGTCCCTTTCCTGAGTCAACACTGCACTCCCAAAACAATGAAAAGGAGGCAGGAGGGAGAGAGGGGAGGATATGAGGGGAGGCATGGCCCAGGTCCAAATGCCACAAGTGGTGCCATGTCCTGAAAAGATCCCACCATCCCAAGCACAGGGGACAATTATGAGAGGACTGGACACACACAGAACTTGAAAGCCTAACCAGGCCCTCCATCTCTCGCCCATAGGAGAATCCGTTTTGGTTTCAGGTAGAACCCTTTTGGGTTGTTCATGGAACACAAAATGGTTCTACCCGGAACCAAAAAGGGTTCTCCTATGGGGATCTCTCATTTAGATATCTAGATATCACCTTGTTATTTAAGAGTGTACAGTGTACATATACAATATGCAGACAGACACTCACAGATAAGAGTAATTCAAATAAAAACGTGTTCAAAGTAGATCTCACACAAACACACACACACATACTGTATATACAGCTCACATACAGTGCCTTCAGAAAGTATTCAGACCCCTTGACTTTTTCCACGTTTTGTCAAATTACAGCCTTATTCTTAAAAGAATTAAAAAACATTTCCCTCAGCAATCTACACACAATACACCATAATGACAAAGCAAAAACAGTTTTAGACATTTTTGATAATTTAATAAAAACAAAAAACAGAAATACCTTATTTACATAAGTATTCAGACCCTTTGCTATGAGACTTGAAATTTAACTCAGGTGAATCTTGTTTCCATTGATCATACTTAAGATGTTTCTACAACTTGATTGGTCCACCTGTGGTAAATTCAATTGATTGGACATGATTTGGAAACCTGTCTATATAAGGTCCCACAGTTGGCAGTGCATGTCAGAGCAAAAAACAAGCCATGGGGTTGAAGGAATTGTCCGTAGAGCTTTGAGACAGGATTGTGTCGAGGCACAGATCTGGGGAAGGGTACCAACACATTTCTGCAACATTGAAGGTCCCCAAGAACACAGTGGCCTCCATCATTCTTAAATGGAAGAACTTTGGAACCCCCAAGACTCTTCCTAGAGCTGGCCACCTGGCCAAACTGAGCAATCAGGGGAGAAGGGCCTTGGTCAGAGAGGTGACCAAGAACCTGATGGTCACTCTGACAGAGCTCTAGAATTCCTCTGTGGAGATAGGAGAAACGTCCAGAAGGACAACTTTCTCTGCAGCACTCCACCAATCAGGCCTTTATGGTAGAGTGACCAGACGGAACCCCTCCTCAGTAAAAGGAACATGAAAGCCCGCTTGGAGGTTGCCAAAAGGCACCTAAAGACTCTCAGAAACAAGATTATATGGTCTGATGAAACCAAGATTGAACACTTTGGCCTGAATGCCAAGCGTCAACGTCTGGAGGAAACCTGGCACCATCCCCACGGTGCTTCATGGTGGTGGCAGCATCATGCTGTGGGGATGTTTTTCAGCGGCAGGGACTTGGAGACTAGTCAGGATTGAGGCAAAGATGAAGTGAGCAAAGTACAGAGAGATCCTTGATGAAAACCTGCTCCAGAGCGCGCAGGACATTCGACTGGGGCGAAGGTTCACCTGCCAACATGACAACGACCTTAAGGACACAGCCAAGACAACGCAGGAGTGGCTTCGGGACAAGTCTCTGAATTTCCTTGAGTGACCCAGCCAGAGCCCAGACTTGAACCCAATCGAACATCTCTAGAGAGACCTGAAAATAGCTGTGCAGCAACTTTCCCCATCTAACCTGACAGAGCTTGATAGGATCTGCAGAGAAGAATGGGAGAAACACCCCAAATACAGGTGTGCCAAGCTTGTAGCGTCATACTCAAGAAGACTCAAGGCTGTAATCGCTGCCAAAGCTGCTTCAACAAAGTACTGAGTAAAGGGTCTGAATACTTATGTAAATGTATTATTTTAGTTTTTAATTTTCTATAAATTAGCTAAAATTTCTAAAAACCTGTTTTTGCTTTGTCATTATGGGGCATTGTGTGTAGATTGATGAGGGGGAAAAAACTATTTAATACATTTTAGAATAAGCCTGTAACGTAACAAAACGTGGAAAAAGTCAAGGGGTCTAAATACTTTCCGAAGGCACCGTACACACTCAAGGCTACACACACTGAGCTATTCTCACATGAGACCCTAGAGTCTCAGCATTCATTCAGTTCACACTGAGTTCAACAGACTGTCTCCAACCCTGGCACACTAAAGACACACACACACACACACACACACACACACACGTGCCAACTGGACCCACACCCACTGCTGAAAACAGGACACACACACACACTATTTCTCACACACATCGACACCAGACTCAAACACTGATGAAAACAGGACACACACATCAGTGCCAAGTGAACACACACACACCCCAGTGCCAACCAACAGGATTGAGTGGAACAGTAGGCCAAAGAGACACTGCCCTCTCTGTTCTCTCTCTCAGGACAGGGCAGTCAACTGGGTTTCTACCTGAATAGTGGAATAGGGGCCAGAAAATTTGACAAAACCGCTCATATTTTTTATGCCAACACAATGGAGTCCAATTTCTACAATCTGTACAGCATTCAAAATTGTCCTGTCAAGATCAAATTCAGGATCATTGACTATAAGTAAGAAATAACTCAACATTGAAAACAATGCAATATTAACATTATAAACATGTATTATACTGTATCTCTGACTGGCTGATTCCTTTGAGACAGTTAGTATTGTCGATACACTAACCATGTCCACTTCCACCTGTGTGACCTCTGACCTCTAATGAGCCAAGGTCCACTTCCTCTCTGAGCCCAGGGAGGAGGTCAGGGGTGATTAGGTGCTAGCCCCTCAACTACAGACCATTAACATCAGTTGCAACCCCCCCCCCCTGAAGCAGGACCCCCTTGCTGTCTCCAGTCCACGGTGTGTGTGTCTTGTTTACCCAGCCAAGTCCAGGCCAGTCCAGCCCTGAGGGGGTGTCAGATCACCTCAAAGTCCTGCAGTAGAACTAGAGCACTACAGCTAAGACAACTTAAGTAGACTCATTCACTCTTTCCACTCAATGGCATTCCATACATTAAGAGAGGGAAAAGGAGGTAATTCAGGGAAAGTGTCTTTCTTCCTCCTCTATTTTAGTAACTCCTCCCACTCTTTTTCTGCTAGGGGTATTTGCCAGTCAACTGTTTTTCTAAGTTTGCCTTGCGTATTTTGACCCCTCTGGGCTACTGTCCTGTGCAAACATGGTCGATAGGAAAGGAACCATTGTGTGTGTGTGTGTGTTTGGTTTTACTATCCGTGTGAGGACCATATATTATAGACTTAAGGGTTAGGTTTAGGGTTAGGGTTAGGGTTAGGTTTAAGGTTAGGGGTTAGGTAAAATAGGATTTTGAATAGGAATCAATTGTCTGGTTCCCACAAGGATAGTAAAACAAACGTGTGTGTGCGTGTGAGTGTGCATGTGTGTGCGTGTGAGTGTGCATGCGTGTGTGTGTATGTGTGTGCGTGTATATGCGTGCATGTGTGTATGTGTGCATGATGTGTGTGTGTGAGCGTTCATGACTCTGTGTGTGCGTGCATGTGCAGCGAGGGACGGGGGGGGGGGGACAGGGGGTCATTCCAGGTAGATCAAAGGCTTTTATTTTCCATGACGGTGGCTGTGGGCAGCACAATCTCCCCCTTTCATTGGGTGGGAGATGTGTGAGGAGTGAGGTATGAGGCTCGCACTATGGTGTCAGGCTGCCTCTGCCTAGCTATAGTCCAGCTAACACAGGAACAGCGGGACAGTGGAGGGGTACTGGACAGAGGAGCAGCTGTTAGTGAGGGTGGAGGGATTGAGGGGTGTTCTATTTGGCAGGGGGTATAAGACACCCTCTTTTTGAGTGATGATGAGTAAGACAGTGAAGACAAGCAGCGGCGGAGAGAGAGGCTTCTAAGTCCTCACAAGGTTGTTGAAATCTGGATGTTTCTAGTTGGATCAGTGCTGGGATCTGGGTCATTTGATGTAATGTCATAGAGATATCGGCAGGAATGTAGCACGCACTGCAGGCTAATTTCTATCACACACAGAAATGCACACACACAAACACACCCTGAGCTGTCTACTGGAGAATACAGCCTCTCACGCCTCAATCCTAACTTAAGATATGTACATATGTACATGTACAATCTTACAGCGCTCACTATTGCCCCTGTGGCCCCCTGGATAATGTAGTATTTCCTGCAGTGACCCTTTATGATGTATTAATGAGAAATGGGATTCCATTCTGCTCTGTTCTCTTTGGCTGGACTACATATCCCACTAACTCCCCTCCCCTCCTCTCATCTCCCATCTCTGAGACATAAAGTCCTGTCCCACTGCTCCTCCTCCTAGTATTTTCCATCCCTTCCTTTCTCCTTCCTCTCTGCTCCACTGCTTTCCATACTCTTACAGTGTACGGGTATCATAAGTCAATATTAGACATTCATCCACGTCTGAGGATGTCAGGAGATGACGTGGAAACCGACCATTAGGGGAAATAGTGAGCGCTGTTACCTTCAAGTAGGTAAGCATCTGCCTCTGGTGCAAAAGGTTGAATGTTCGAATCCAGCGATAGAAAGTTGTTTTTGAGATTTTTGTTTTAGGCCTATCCCAAACCTTAACCTTTACCTCAACCACACAGAGTTAATGGCTAAACTTAACTTTAAACACTTAGAAATTTGACGTTTCTAACACCTTCCAAATTTGACGTTTGAGAAACATGGACAAACGTCTAATTCTAACATGAGACTGGGAGAGCTTATTGGTATGGGTACCACCTCTACCTTTCTATTTCTGATCCCCCCCACCACCACACACACACAAACCTTCCAGTCATCTCCCCCACCCCAGAATACCCGTCTCCCTCCCTCCCTCCTCCTCCCCTCTCAGTAATAAATCTTTGCAGGCGACAGTGTCAAGATGCCAGAATGTTTTTCCTGTGACAGCAAATACCTCCTTCACAGGATATGGGCCATGCAGTGAGAACATACTCTTTCCAAACACACAGAACACACACAGACACACACACACAGACACACACACAGACACACACACACACAGACACACACACACACACACACACACACACACACACATGCAAATGTATACATCACGCCCACATTTACACACATATAATAACTGACCCCTACATTCATTTCTGAACAGAAACACAGACAGACAGTGGCACAGTGATTGAGCTCAGATGCAGAAATCTGTCTCCACTTTTCCTATGCGTCAATGATAATCAACCACCCAGAACAGAGCCTCAGCAGACAACCATACAACGATTCACACACACCCACACACACACACCCACATGTCTGTGGGTGATCCCATGTCATCTCTAGCGTGGCTCCACTTAGTGTAGTAGGACATTGATCATCATGTCATCTCCTTGACTTTAGAGGCAGACACAACACAACCATACCAGTGACATACTGAGAGTGTGTTTTCGTTTCCTTAGTCCTCTCTATCATACTTATACTAACAATGTATTATTTTATCGCCACAAGACAAATAAGCTATTTTAATTTCATTCAAATTTGTTCACCAAAATGGCTTGAAGTTAGGATGGGATTGGCCCCATGACCTGAAGCCTGGTTGGTTGGATGTGTATGACTCTACTTACAGACATTCTGGTGGTATACTGGTGGTCTACTGAGTCTGACAGGGAAGTCAGAGGGTCATGTTCAACATGCATTTTACACTCAAGGAACATGTTAACCATCCATCCAGCTTGTGTGTGTGTGTGTCAAATGAAATTGTATTTGTCACATGCGCCAAATACAACAGGTGTAGACTTTACCGTAAAATGCTTACGAGCCCTTTCCCAACACTGCAGAGTTCAAAAGTAAGAAAAATTGAGGTAATATGTACATGTAGATAGGGGTACAAGTGACTAGGCAATCAGGATAGATAATTAACAGAGTAGCAGCAGTGTATGTGAATAGTGTTAAAGCGTGTCTGTGTGTGTGTGTGTGTGTGTGTGTGTGTGTGTGTGTGTGTGTGTGTGTGTGTTGGAGTCTACTATATTTAACACGTCTGGCTAGCAGAGACTGTAGCAGTAGCAGCTCTCATTGCGTGGGCTAATTTAGACCTTATTTAGATCTTAACGAGGAATCAGACAGGAAGACCTCATTTGAACACGGTACATTAAATGACACATACACATATGCGCGCAACACACACACCACAGTGCAGGTTCGCATCAGTAGGTGAAGGTAGGTGCATATGCAGCACCCAGCCCCTCCCTCTACTTTTTTACAACGTAACTTGATTATGCCATTAGCGCAAATATTGAAAAATGAAAAAGACCTAGCTAAAAGACAAAGTCAACCAGTTCCTTTGTGGTTAATTTTCAAATCAAATCAAAGTGTATTTGTCACGTGCGCCGAATACAACAGGTGTAGACCTTACAGTGAAATGCTGAATACAACAGGTGTAGACCTTACAGTGAAATGCCGAATACAACAGGTGTAGACCTTACAGTGAAACGCTGAATACAACAGGTGTAGACCTTACAGTGAATTGCCGAATACAACAGGTGTAGACCTTACAGTGAAATGC
>QNTS01008827.1:10712-25328 GCA_003317085.1 Hucho hucho | reverse complement strand
TAATACAACAGGTGTAGACCTTACAGTGAAATGCTTACTGACAGGATCTAACCAATAGTGCAAAAACAAGGTATTAGGTGTCATCCTTTCTCTCCATATTCACCCCGTTTTTCTCCCACACTTCCCCCTCCCTCTGCTTTTTTGAGATATAGGAGGAAGGAGAAGAGAGGGAAGGAGAGGGCAAGAGAGAGCACAGGGGAGAGGGAAGGAAAGAGGGAAGGGGTGAGAAGGAGAGGGGGTGGGGTCAGGGGAAGCAGATGGGAGCTCCTCTGGTGACATGAGAGCGATGACAGTTCTTCTCTGGGGCAGATAGCGTGTCACTGGAGGACACGGCACCTGTTTCTCCCAGGCCCCCACCGCTCCCTTTCAGCCCCTCTCACACCCCGGCTCTCTCATACACACTCGGCTTACACACACACACTCAGCCCCTCTAAGCACTTCCTCAGCCATGAGGTCATTGCCTGGCCCAGGCCAAAAACAGCTCTGTCACCTGCACCCCCTCAGACTCCTCAAATCCCTCACACACCATGACACCATTACCCCCCACACCAAGTAAGCCTGTCCCGGGATTCTGATCTAGCTTTCTCTCTGAGGGTGTGATCTGATATACTGTACATACCTGATGATCACAGCAAAACAGAGTGGACTAGACAGAGAGAGAGAGAGAGAGAGAGAGAGAGAGAGAGAGAGAGAGAGAGAGAGAGAGAGAGAGAGAGAGAGAGAGAGAGAGAGAGAGAGGTGGAAACTGAGCTGCACTTCCTAATCTCCTGACAAATGTATGACCATACTAGAGACACATATTTCCCTCAGGTAACACAGTGCCAAAGAATTCAAAAACAAACAAATGTTGATAAACTCCCATATCTACTTGGTGAAATACCACAGTGTGCCATCACAGCAGCAATATTTGTGACCTTTTGCCACAAGAAAATGGCAACCAGTGAAGAACAAACTCCATTGTAAATACTTTTCCCCCTTTCTGTACTTTAACTATTTGCACATCGTTACAACACTGCATATTGCCATAATATTAGACATTTGAAATGTCTTTATTCTTTTGGAACTTTTGTGAATGTAATGTTTACTGTCCATTTTTGTTGTTTATTTCACTTTTGTTTGTTATCTACTTCACTTGCTATGCAATGTTAACATTTGTTTTCCATGCCAATAAAGCTCTTAAATTTAGAGAGAGAGAGAGAGAGAGAGAGAGAGAGAGAGAAAGAGAGAGAGAGAGACAGAGAGAGAGAGAGAGAGAGAGAGAGAGAGAGAGAGAGAGAGTATAGGACAGCTGAACGACCCCCACAGGTGTTCTTACTCTACTGTTCTGTATGAGCTGATCTCTGCTCTGTAAAATGTTCAGATTACTGGGATTCAATTATTAACCATTAATAGATCCCCACCTCCCACTGCTGTGTCTGCTTGGACCTCAGGATGGAATACCAGCAATATGACAGACATACTGGAAAAACCTGGAACTACATGTTTATTACAACAATACAATTATTCACATGCAGAGAACGATCCTCTTTGATTATGAGGTTGAGCATCTCTCTGCTTCACACTGTAAGTAGCATCAATCTAAACATGCATTCTTGCAGCGTGAGAAAAAGTATTGTGGGATTCCTTCATCAACTCTAGTCCCAACAGTGTACCTTAATGAAGACCTTGTTCCTATACTTTTCCTCTCCCTCTTCTTTTCCTCCTTTCTCCTCTCTCCCTTCTCTCTCCCTTCTCTCTCCCTCCTCTCTACCTCCTCTCTCCCTTCTCCTCTCTCCCTCATCTCTTCATCCTCTCGTCCTTCTCTCTCCTCTTTCCCTCCTCTCTTCCTCCTCTCATCCTTCTCTCTCCTCCTCTCTTCCTTCTCTCTCCCTCCTCTCTACTCTCTCCCCCCTCTCTACCTCCTTTCTCCCTCCTCTCTTCCTTCTCTCTCCCTCCTCTCTTCCTGCTCTCTCCTCTCTCCCTCCTCTCTCTCTCTCTCTCTCCTCTCTTCATCCCCTCTCTCCCTCCTGTCTTGCTCCTCTCTTCCTTCTCTCTCCCTTCTCTTTCCTCTCTCCCTCCTCTCTCCCTCCTCTCTCCCTCCACTCTCCCTCCACTCTCCCTCCTCTCTATCTGCAGTCCCACTTTAATCACACACTTCAACTAACAGCTAACACATCTGACTCCAATAATCAACTAATCATGATCTTCAGTTTAGAATGCAATTAGTTTCATCGGTTGTGTTTGCTAGAGATGGGGGAAACGACTGACACCCCAGAGGACTGGAGTTGCCCATCCCTGCTCTAGAGGTTATTTCAGTAGGTCTTTTTCACCGTGCTATATGACCTGACGAAGATCCAACACGGATCAAAAATGTTGTCTTTTTTGTGCATCTGATTAAATCACCATGGGAGCATACCAGAGTTGCAGACATTTTCTTTGATACATTCATCCCGGTACCAGTTGTGTAATTAGTAGCAACAGTAACTGCTGCTGTGGTCTATCGCTACAAGTTCATCTACAAGACCTATTCTCCTTTTTCCATTCATTTATTCATGAGAGAGAGTACAGGAGGTCTCGTTCTGTGAAGACCTCCATCTGGACCACATAGACTGGACTTCCAGGAACAGTAACAGCAGCACTGAATCAGTCACTGCATGATTACACACACACACACACACACACACACACACACACACACACACACACACACACACACACACACACACACACACACACACACACACTACAGTAAGACTGACACATGACTGGATGAGTCTAGCCTCCGCTCTATATTTACACTGGATGGAGCAGGATTATTAAACAGATATGATCATTACACTACACTGTCTAATAGAGAGTTCACAGCTGTTCCTGACACAGAGGGAACTGTTATTATCATTAGTGTATATCAGCCGTCTCTAGTTGATCTGATAAAGGATACAATCTGTAGTAGCTTCGCACGCACACACGCGCACACACACACACACACACACACACACCACACACACACACACACACAGCACTGACGTATGGAATCCTGTATACAGCCAAAACAATGTACAAAAACAAACATACTTGGCCAGAAACACACACAAATAAACAATCTCCCCGGTCTTTCTGTGTTGTTTACTGTTAGAGTTCTGATCCAAATGTTTGTTTTTCTAATGATGGGCTCCGGTGCTGCACTGCTGAGCTGAGAAGCATGGTGTTGCGGATCGCATACAAACTGCTCTTGTGGAGCTGTGAAGTGAAAAGACCGAAACCTGTGTCTTACCTTGTGTCTGGGGCGTGATGTAGGGGGAGATGGAGGTGACTCTGTCTCTGTCCTCCTGTCTCCCTGTCCCTCTCGGTCCCTGTCTCTCTCCTGCTGCATGCTCTGTCCCGCCAGCACCATGGACTTACATTCCACACACGAGCCAATCACTAGCTTCCTCCCATCATCCACCAGGAGGGTGCGGCGCCCGCGCGGGGCGTACAGGAACACGGGCAGCCTGGCCACTGTGACCGCACACAGCCCCCCCTGACGCCTCTGCTCCTGTCTGCAGAAGAAGCACACAAAGACCTCACAGCTGTACTGTCTGGCCCAGGGAGAGCTGGTTGGCTGGGGGGTGGAGGAGGCTGGGGCTGTAGAGCTGGAGGTGGCAGAACCCTGGCTCTCGTGTTGAGCCCACTGGGCATGCAGGTCGTGAGAGCAGAGGGCACACGCTGACACCAAGCCGGTGGCGTCGGCAGGTTTGGCGCGGGGAGCGGGGGGGTGGATGGTGAGGAAGGGAAAGAAGGGCTCTCTCTCTCCACAGCGCCCAGGAGGGTTGACATGGAGCTGGAACTCCCCCCCGGCCTCTAGCTCTGCCCCACACAGGTAACACACTGATACAGACCCACCATGGACGGAGGAAGAGGAGGAGGAGGACAACCCCTTTTGGGAATCGGCCAGGCCGGTTCCCCCTGTGGCCAGCGCTGCGTGGTACCTCCCCAGGAAGGAAGTGACAGAGGTGATGAGGTCCTCACTGAGGCTGAGGCGGTACGCCCCCCAGATCTCCTCCAGGATGGCGTGGCATGGAGGACAGCAGTGCACCCGGCCGTTCCTCACTCCCTGGGCGCCAGGCGGGCACGGCAGCAGGTTGATGAAGGGGAAATACATGGCACCGCGGGCTTTGCCCACACCGGCCCGTGCATATGCCACCCTCACATCCCGCCCGCACTCCTGGCCACAGAGGAAACAGGCCTCACAGGAAGCCTGAGACTTAGGTAGGCAGTCCGGGGGCTCTGAGGGGTGCCTTTCCTGGGGAGTGAGGTAGGGAGGGTGGCCCGAGGCTGGTGCAGGGGTGGAGGAGCCCTGGTTGAGGGGGACCACGTAGAGGCGCTGGAGAACGGGCACGTCGGCCAGCTGGAAGCCCTGCCACTGCTGCATGAGGGAGGTGTGGCAGCTGGCACAGACCAGGGTGGTGCCCCCTGGGGTGAGGGGCACGGCGCCAGGGGGAGGGCTGTGTAACCACAGGAAGGGGAAGAAGGGCTCGCTGGCTGCCCTCTCCTGCTTCTGCACAGACACACGGAACCTCCCGCCCTGCCACAGCCCGCTGCCGCAGATGTAACACACACACTTCTCTGGACTGGTACTCCTGTTGGCACCACCACTGGCACCACTCTGGGGCATGGCAATGACCCTCCCGGCAGCGTCCCTGGGTGGTCTCAGCAGGGCCAATACCCTCTCTCTGCTGCTGCCAGCTGCTTCAAACACCTCGCGGTCGTCATCACTGGTTATATTGATCTCGTGGTCGTTGTCAGAGTTGTCAGAGGCTGTAAACTTGTCCGGAACACTTTCTCTAGGTGCTGCTGCGTCGCGCCTAGAGGTGACAGCGGCGCCAATGGGTGATAGCCCGTCCGCAGCGTCAGCGAGATCCTCTCCTTTCTGGTGGAATATGAGCGAGGGATGCCTGGCTAAGCTACAGCTGCTGTCAGCTAGTCGTTGGAGAGGGCGCGGGTCAGCATGTCTGACATTCCCATCTGCTAGCCACTGCCTGTTGCGCATAATGATCCCGTTGTCCTGCACAGGTGTGTCGACGTGAGAGCTGTCATAGCATCTCTGGGACACAATCTCTTGGGCCAGAGATACTGATGATTGAGAGACATGATTCATAATTTTAGCACCGCGCCTGGGCGGCATGGCACTATCCGATTTCGGCGAGTCCTGTGCCTGGTAAACACCAACCGGATAGCGGATAGCCCGCTGAGAGTCAGGACTGTTTTTAACACTGATAACACTGTTGTTCTTCCTGCTACCGTCTCTGGGAGTTTTGCTGCTGATGCCAGATGTTCTGTACTTCTCCTTGCTCACACCGGCGCGGTCTACTAAATCCAGTTCTTGGTCTGACATGTTCTCGTTTTCCGAGAAAGAGGAGAAATCCGACTCGTTCCCGTCGTAATTATGGCTGCTGACACTGATTCTCCGCTCCAGGTCATAGGAGATGTTCCACTCCTGTGGTATCCGCCGAGAGTCGCACTGGTACGGCCTCTTCAGCCAGTACATACGCTTCTCTATGGGTGTCCTAGTCCGCTCGAACGAGTTCCACTGCTCCCCCAGAAAACAGTGGCACACGGCGCACACCATAGCGTGTCCATCCGGGCTGACTTCACATGCCCCTGGCGCTGGCTCCTGGTTTTGTAAAAACGGGAAAAACGGACCATTCTCTTTCGGATATTTCACTTGTAATCTCAATTCTTTTCCGGGCGAAACGCCGCTTCCACAAATGAAACAGTGAACCAATCCTATCCCATTCCGATCAGCCCTGGAAGTGTTGCCGTGCAATGGGCTCTCGTCCCCGGGCATTACTGCAGCCATGAGTCGGTGTTTCCGAGATATCGGTATTAAATCCTTGTCACGGGGGTCATTCATAGTTCTAAAAACACCCCAGACTACATGACATAATACCAAAAGCGGCAATTCATTCTAACAAACTCACACCTTCTTTACAAAAGTAGGCTATGCAACAAGACAGCGTATTGCGTTCAGCCTACTCACGGTGATTAGATAGCCGATAGCCCATTGAAACTACAGCACTGCAGATCAGCCAGCGAACCGTAGACTAAATTCCTGGCTCTCAAGTATTCCGTTAGAGATAATCTATTCAAACCGTCCATGAAACATTGAGCAGAAACGCAGTGTCTCCATTCCGCAGTATAGGACTGCGAACCCGATGGTAATGTGAGAAGAAAACTCTTGTTAGAATCACGGGTCACCTCTCCTACGAACTTTCCTGCGCTCTGAAAACTTTGGCTGTTAACTCGCTCACACTGTACACAGCGCCATCTCCAATCCACTGGATCCGTTTTCAGATACCCTCGCCGCTGCTCCCCCATATTCAAACATTCTCAGCAGAACTAACTGATAAAAGAGGAAAGGGTCTCATTATTTTTATCCAAATTACGTATCTGTTGAAGAAAAAGTTCAACTAAATCATATCTTATCAAGCGATACTGTGTAGGCCTATTGATGTTTAGGTCCAGTGTGATTAGAATAGCCCTAGCCTATAATTAGAGTAGGTATTGGTTTTAAACGGCTATACATACCCTTGATAACATTTTCACACGTAATGCATAGACCCCATTATTGATATATGGAAATACTTTACGCACATTGAAATTACACACGCCACAAACCAGGCTACATATTACATTGCACGACTTCCCATGTAATAGCTGTCATGTAAATATACACTTTATGCTAAATGTTACAAACAATTTATTTAATTACAAAAGGCTGTATCGCCATAATAAACAGCCAGAAGAATTTACAAGAGAAAGAAAAAACTTGTAAGGCAGCAGGATCCTGAGTTGCACAATGTGTGCCATTGTTCAAGCATTTGTGCAAGATGCATGACACATTGAAACAGAATCTGTATCTGTTCTTAAAACAGGATCATTATAATAACCGCAGGCAGTCAAAATCTTGAAAACATTTTTCTGAAATATGTTTGCTTCTTCCAATTCTCCCCATTGTGGGAATAAGTGGTGTGGCTCAAACAGAATGGGTCTTGTTTTTTGTCTATGGCTGTTAGCTGTGCTGTACAGTTCCCACTTGTCCTGGATCCTCAGGGGACGGCTGTGGGGTGCAGCCCCACCAGCCACACCTGTTTTGGGGATTAAGTTCAGCCTCGCCCCCCTCTACACTGCATGGGATGGAAGACCTTGACAGAGACCACACAGTCTGGTGTTAGACAAGCCCCTTCAGATCTCAGCAAGCAATGTGCAGGACTAATTCACATTCACAGAGATAAAAACAATCATGCATGAACACACACACATGGATGAAGAGACCATGTTGTATGTGGAGCAGTTCAGTAAGTTAGAATGCAGCCAATGGATGCCACACTGCAACAAAAGGCAAAAATGACTTTGGGACATGAAAGTACATGCGCAAGCACACACACACACACACACACACACACCCCTTCGGACTCCCCAGTGCAAACCAGTTAACGCAAACACACCCGTGTAGCATAATAACAATAACACACATAAACAGTAACGACCGTCAATCCAGCTGTGTGTCTCTAACTAGCCTACATTGTGCTAGCTCTGCTCCTGTAAGCAGGCACAGTCCTATCGTCCCCTCATCTCTTTAAGAGCCACCCTGAGGCTGCTTCCCTTCTCCTCCTACATTAATCTTAATGACACCACTGTGCTTCTCTCTTTGTCTGACTTCCTGTTCTGCTCCATCTTCTCCAACCTGGCAACACATCCAGCTCTTACTCTGACACACCAGATATTCTCTCTTTCTGACTTCCTGTTCTGCTAAATCTTCTCCAACCTGGCAACCCAACCAGCTAATAATAATCACACCACAGTGCATCTCTCTGAGTGACTGGCTGTCTCCCAGTCCTTTGGAAGACATCTCCCTCCCGGGTTCTGCTTGCTTCCCTCCAAACTGGCAACCAACTGGTCAGAATGACACCCCAGCTCCTCTGTGATTGGCTCCCTGGCAACCAGACATGACTCCCTGTTCCGCTCACTTCCCTCCAACATGGCAAAAGAGTTGTGTCAGTGAACAGCGGCTCTATGGTTTGGACGTAGTTTGCTTCCCTACTGAAGCCCTCCCACAAGGAAAGGTGTGTGTGTGTTTGTGTGTGTAAACAGTGATGACCGTCAATCAATTACGCACATTGAAATTACACATGGCACAAATTTCCCACAAGGAAAAGTGTGTGTGTGTGTGTTCCCTACCACAGACCCTAAGAAGAGAGGTAGGAATATTTAGAACAGGAGGAGTCCGTTCTAACTCAACATTCTCTCACGGAGCTGTGACACGATTCGTTAACTGTGAGTGTTCATCTCCCTCTCTGCTGTCTGTTAGGAAGCTCCCAGAGAGACACTGCAGAATGACATCAACATCTTTTAATATACATTAATTAATTCTTTATTAATTTATTAATTGTTTCATTCATTTATTTATTCACTCACTCTATCCAACAGGGTTGGGGTCAATTCCATTTTAATTCCAGTCAATTCAGGATGTACACTAAAATTACAATTACAATTATCTTCAATGCTTTTCAATGAGGGTTAGTTCGCTTTCTGAATTGACTGGAATTTAAATGGAATTGAACCCAACCCTGCTATCCAGCACCACTCAATCTTATTTATACATGCATTCAAGCATTCATTCATTTGTTAATTCATTCAAATATTCAATTCGTTTTTTCACTAACTCATTAATTCGTTTCTTGCCATTCCCTCGAAAACTAGCAGGTTGATATTTATTGTCATTAATCTTTCCCTGGAGGCAGAACTAAGAGATTTCCACTAGATGGGCCAGCTGGAAAGTCAAATTTGGCTATATTGTAAAAATTTATGAAAACAAAAATGTGCTTTTTGGTCCTAATTTAAGGTTAGGCATTAAAGTTAGCAGTGTGGTTAAGGTTAGGTTTAAGGTTAGGTTTAAGATCAGATTTTATGACTTTGTGGCTGTAATCTAGTGACCACTCCGCAGAGATGCGTCCAGGGCAAGATTCATGACAATACAGTGCCGTCAGAAAGTTTTCATACCCCTTGACTTATTCCACAATACATGAACATTTACATCAGTATTCACACCCCTATGTCAATACATGTTAGAAACACCTTTGGCAGTGATTACAGCTGTGAGTCTTTCTGGGTAATTCTCTAAGAGCTTTTGCACAATATTTTCACATTATTCTTCAAGCTCTGTCAAGTTAGTTGTTGATCATTGCGAGACAGCCATTTTCAAGTCTTGCCATAGATTTTCAAGCCGATTTAAGTCAAAACGGTAACCAGGCCACTCATAAACAACTCTAGTGTATATTTGGCCATATTATTGTCCTGCTGAAAGGTGAAATCATCTCCCAGTGTCTCATGGAGAGCAGACTGAACCAAGTCTTCCTCTAGGATTTTGCCTGTGCTTTGCGGCATTCCGTTTATTGTTTATCATGAAAAACTCCCCAGTCCTGATTACAAGCATACCCATAACGTGATGCAGCCACCACTATGCTTGAAGAGTAATGGGTTGTATTTGATTTGCCCCAAACGTAACATTTTGTATTCAGGACAAAAACTGAATTGCTTTTCCACATTTTTTGCAGTATTACTTTAGTGCCTTGTTGCAAACTGGATGCATGTTTTGGAATATGTTTTATTCTGTACAGGCTTCCATCTTTTCTCTCTGTCAATTATGTTAGTAAATACAATGTTGTTGATCCATCCACAGTTTTCTCCTATCACAGCCATTAAACTCTGTAACTGTTTTAAAGTCACCATTTGCCTCATGATGAAACCCCTGAGCGGTTTCCTTCCTTCCGGCAACTGAGTTAAGAGGGACGCTTGTATCTTTGTAGTGATTGGGTGTATTGATAGCAATAACTTCACAATGCTCAAAGAGATATTCAATGTCATCTTTTTTGGTTGTTTACCCATCTACCAATAGGTGCCCTTCTTTATGAGGCATTGGATAACCTCCATGGACTTTGTGGCTGAATCTGTGTTTTAAATTCACTGCTCGACTAGGGGCCTTACAGATATTTGTTAACCACTATGTGACTTGGTAAACACATTTTTACTCCTGAACTTATTTAGGCTTGCCATAACAAAGGGGTTGTAAAAAATTCTAAAAACATCATTCCACTTTGACATTATGGGATATTGTGTGTAGGCCAGTGACACAAAATCTCAATTTAATCCATTTTAAATTCAGGCTGTAACACAACAAAATGTGGAAAAAGTCAAGGGGTGTGAATACTTTCTGAATTCTACTGTATTTTAGTCAATGCCACTCCAACATTGCTCGTCCTAATATTTATATATTTCTTAATTCCATTCTTTTACTTTTAGATTTGTGTGTGTTGTTGTGAATTGTTAGATACTACTGCATTGTTGGAGCTAGGAACACAAGTATTTCGCTACCCCGCAATAACATCTGCTAAATATGTGTATGCGACCAATAACATTTGATTTGATTTGATTTGATGCCACTGTAAACGCCAACCTGCCGAAAACTGTCTGCCACATCACCCCCAAGTGTCAAAGCTTGAGAACTACACCTCCTCCTCCTCTTACAGGAAATGCCCCCTTTCAGATCCAGACATTATGGAAACCACAACACACACCCTGCCCATTGCTGTGACTTTTACACAGCACACACAGACACTGAATCTACACTATGTATGAAGTTTAATTCTGTTAAGAAAAGAGAGAGAGCTGATACGGATGTCTAGACTGTAACCATCTGGGTTGATTGCCAAAACGCAGTGGGGTTCATGCATCTCTTTGTGTTATGAGAGTGTGTATGAGAATTTGTGTGTGTGCGTGTGCATGCATGCTTAGAACTACATAGGTGAATGTGTATGTGGGTGATTGAAAGTGATCTGTGAAACAAGCTCTCTCTGTTCAGGTCTCCTGGGTATATTCTAGTCTACTCTCTAGCCATACTATACACTGTTTGCTATGGAAATATCCTCCCTGCTAGCCCGCTAGGCTGGCTATCTGAAAAGTCTGGTTCTCACTGGAGATGCAGGTTGGGGTGGGGCAGGAGGGCAGGGAGGGGGAAGGAGGCTAGAGGGAACTGGGCGATAAGGGGATGAGGGGAGATGGAGGTTTGAATAAAATCCTTCTGTTGAACACGTCCGTCCAGTGAGAGCTGTGTGAGGGGGAGGTGATGACGGGCAGGAGCAGGGCAGAGGGAGTTGGACCTGTGTGTGTGTGTATGTTTGTATTACGTGTCAGCTTTGAATATGTCTGCAGAATCTTGAATACTCTCTCCCTATCCTACAATTTCTCTCTCCATCTCGCACACACACTCCGAAACACACACACATAAACTCTGACCCCCTATCACACAGCAGATAGATCTCCACACATGCCGATCCATTCCTATTGATAGACACACACATACACTGACGCCTAGCATCCCGTCAGCACTGTCTGGGTCAGTGTGGATGTTACCTGGCCAAGGTCTGATCACGCTCGCTGCCGACAGCACACACACAATGCCCTGCTTGTCTCTGCAGCTCAGAGGTATTAAAGACATATCTTGTTCTATGTCTGCTTCCCTGTGTGTGTGTGTGTGTGTGTGTGTGTGTGTGTGTGTGTGTGTGTGTGTGTGTGTGTGTGTGTGTGTGTGTGTGACACACACACACACACACACACACACACACACACACACACACACACACACACACACACACACACACCTGAAAGCAAAAGATTTTTCCTGGCCAGGCCTGAGTATTCTGTGATTTAACGAGACCTCAGTGAGGGCTCAGTGAGATTTACATAGCAGATAAAACCATACCAGTAAATACTGTAGGACTGACTGTAGTTGATTTACTGTATTTAATTGGACGAGATTTACCAACTGGACATTCGGGTGAAAAATCCTCTCTCCTTATTTCACAAAACAGAAGACACACATCGAATCTGGACATGTGTGTGTTCACGGACATTGAGAGCAGTGTATATGTACCACACTTTATATACATACATGTATTACTATGAGTATGTGTGTGAGTACATCTATTGGGTCATTCTATAGTGCATACTGTATTACTATGAGTATGTGTGTGAGTACATATATTGGGTCATTCTATAGTGCATATGGGTGTGAGAGTCATATCTAGATGGAGATGTGTGTGTACAGTATGAAGTGTGTTGAGTTATTTGATACCGTATGTGGGTATGCTGTATGCTGTTTCTGGGTCCATATGGGAGGCATTACTCTTCTGTTCCACCCCAAGACTCCCTGCTTCACCAGACAGGCTCATGGGAACTGGACGTGTCAGTCTGAGAGAGAGAGAGAGAGAGAGAGAGAGAGAGAGAGAGAGAGCGAGAGAGAGAGAGAGAGAGAGAGAGAGAGAGGGATGACGGTCGCTGTCATGGGTTCAGAGGTGAGAAAGAAACAAAGGGAACATGAGACCAAAGCGGAGGAGAGAAGATAGGCATAATAACGGCAGCTACAGTTTTAATGGCATGTTGTCTGAGATTTCCACCAAGGTGTTGATGGACTCTGACTTTAATCACAGTAAAGGCATGATACTGACAAGGAATAGGATGATATATGGAGAGATGTTTCTAAAACCACTAACTCCTATGTTCTGTTCCCAGTGGAAATGTAATTGTTTAAGAAAAATGCACAGTGTTCAAGTGTGTGTGCGTGCGTTCATGCATATTCTCCCTCTCATCTCTCCTGTGTGGTATAGCAGGCGGCCCTGACCCAGAACCCCGGGTTGTGCGCCACAGGTGCTATGGCAACAGGCCCGTGTGATGGGGGCTGGTGGGAGCTGCGTTCCAGGCACAACCTGCATGTGTTCAGAGCCAGGAGGGGACATGGGAAAGACATAAACACCTTCACTTCCCTCTGCCTGAGCCAACATGGACGCCTGGTGGCCACTCTCGGGCCCTGGGTTCTACAGCTAGACATAATACAGTATGTATGTGGTATATATGAAGACAGATAGGATTTCAGCTCTGCAGGCTTGGCTTGGGATACAGCATAACTGTCACTGCACAGCATCTGGCTGTATAGTATGTCTATTAGGACTATTGATGATAACTGTGTATCCACTGTATATATACAGACTATGGCATACTTTTAAACTCATGCTTCCGTCCTCCCTTGAAGACCAGTAATCTCATCTATTGTTTATAGGTGAAATGCAGTGGTGTAAAGTACTTAATTAAAAATACTTTAAAGTACTACTTAAGTAGTTATTTGGGGTATCTGTACTTTACTTTACTATTTATATTTTTAATTACTTTTACTTTTACTTCACTACATTCCTAAAGAAAATAATGTACTTTTTACTCCATGCATTTTTCCTGACACCCAAAAGTACATGTTATATTTCAAATGCTTAGCAGGACAGGAAAATGGTCCAATTCACGCACTTCTCAAGAGAACATCCCTGGTCATCCCTACTGCCTCTCATCTGGGGGACTCACGAAACACAAATGCTTTGTTTGTAAATTATGTCTGGGTGTTGGAGTGTGCCCCTGGCTATCCGTAAATAAAGAAAACAAGAAGATTGTGCCGTCTGCTTTGCTTAATATAAGGAATGTAAAACTTTTACTTTTAATACTTAAGTATATTTTAGCAATTACATTTACTTTTGATACTTAAGTATATTTAAAACCAAATACTTTTAGACTTTTACTCAAGTAGTGTTTTACTGGGTGATTTTCACATTTTCTATTAAGGTATCTTTACTTTTACTCAAGTATGACAATTGGGTACTTTTTCCACCACTGCTGAAATGTACAGTGTGGATATACAGCCCATCTTTCTGTGTGAGGCTATAAAATACCTTTATGAGGGTTAAGGGGCAGGGGTGGAGGTATGCCACTGTGGTCTGGTGACACTGTCTAGTGAACTGCTGGACTACCTTCTGTATCCCATCTGTAACAGAGAGAGAGCGAGAGAGAGAGGGAGAGAGAGGAGAGAGGGGGAGGGAGAGAGAGGAGAGAGGGGGGGGGGGAGTCAGAGAGAGAGATAAAAAAAGAGAGACGTCTACTTTAGGCCAGATGTTTAATTTAAAACATTCCATTGTGACTGTGGCCGGGAAACCAGTAAGAAATCAAATAAAACAATGGGAGCAATTCAAACAGGCACATCTTCCATTTACTAAGAAGAGAGAGGGGGGAGACTGGGATGACACTTCAAAGACAGAGAGAGAATCAGTAGGAGTAAGAGAAGGAAACATAGACAGAAAGATACAGGAGGGAGAAATGATAAGAGTGAGGAAGCCGAAAGAATTTATGAAGAGAAAGGTATGGAAAATGTATCCAAAAATAGTGAAAGAGAGAGAGTGAGCAGGAGAGATAGAGAGATAAGGTTAGAGAGGGTGTTCTCTCCCTAGCCCTCTGTTTTCCATTCCATCCAGTGTGTGACTGTCTGTGTGTGTGTGTGTGTGTGTGTGTGTGTGTGTGTGTGTGTGTGTGTGTGTGTGTGTGTGTGTGTGTGTGTGTGTGTGTGTGTGTGTGTGTGTGTGTGTGTGTGTGTGTGTGTGTGTCTGTGTGTGTGTGTGTGTGTGTGTGTGTGTCTGTGTGTGTGTGTGTGTGTGTGTGTGTGTGTCTGTGTGTGTGTGTGTGTGTGTGTGTGTGTGTCTGTGTGTGTGTGTGTGTGTGTGTGTGTGT
>QNTS01008822.1:0-14042 GCA_003317085.1 Hucho hucho | reverse complement strand
GGACTCTGGTGCGGGGAGCAGGAACGGGCCGTGTTGGACTCACGATGCGCACTGGGACTCTGGTGCGGGGAGCAGGAACGGGCCGTGTTGGACTCACGATGCGCACTGGGACTCTGGTGCGGGGAGCAGGAACGGGCCGTGTTGGACTCACGATGCGCACTGGGACTCTGGTGCGGGGAGCAGGAACGGGCCGTGTTGGACTCACGATGCGCACTGGGACTCTGGTGCGGGGAGCAGGAACGGGCTGTGTTGGACTCACGATGCGCACTGGAACTCTGATGCGGGGAGCAGGAACAGGCCGTGTTGGACTCATGATGCGCACTGGGACTCTGGTGCGGGGAGCAGGAACGGGCCGTGCTGGGCTCACGACACGCACAGGGATCCTGGTGCGTGGAACAGGGACAGGACGTGCTGGACCCACAACGTGCACAGGGATCCTGGTGCGTGGAACCGGGACAGGATGTGCTGGATCCTGGCACAGGGATCCTGGAGCGTGAAACAGGGACAGGACGTGCTGGACCCACGACGTGCACAGGGATCCTGGTGCGTGGAACCGGGACAGGACGTGCTGGACCCACGGCGCGCACAGGAGACCTGGATCGCAGAGCCGGCACCATCCTACCAGACTGCACACTCACCCTAGCCTCACAGATGAGGGGAGCTGGAATGTCGTGCACCGGGCTGTGGGCACGAACCGGAGACACCGCACGCAGAGCCGGCGCAGGATATCCTGGCCCAAAGAGGCGCACCGGAGACCAGGAGCGCTGAGCCAACACCCTCTTTCCTGGCTGCCAACTCCCCCTAGCACGACAAATGCGAGGAGCTGGCAAGTCGCGCACCGGGCTGTGAACACGCACTGGAGACACTGTGCGCTTCACTGCATAACACGGTGTCTTACCAGTGCGACGCTCCCTCCGGAAAGCGCGAGGAGTTGGCTCAGGTCTCCAACCTGCACCAGCCAACCTCCCCGTGTGCCCCCCCCAAAAAAAATTTGGGGGGCTGCCTCTCGGGTTTCCTCGCCAGGCGTGTTCCAGAATACTTCTCGGGTGTTCATACTCCATATCGCTCTTCATAGAATCGCCGCTCAGCCTTCGCTGCCTCTAGCTCCTCCTTAGGACGGCGATACTCCCCCGGCTGGGTCCAGGGTCCCTCTCCAGCCAGGATTTCCTCCCACGTCCAGAAATCCTGGCTCTCTCGCTGCTTGGTCCTGTATTGGTGGGTTATTCTGTCCAAGATCTTCATTAATGACGGACCAAGGCGCAGCGAGGTATCCAGTATACATACTTTAATAACGTAACGTAACTGGGGAAAAAACAATAAACGAACGAAGATCGAGACAAAGGAACATAACATAGACTAAACACTTAAGCCATGAACCAAACAATAACCCACAAAACCCTAGTGAAAACCACAAACATATATATGGTTCCCAATTAGAGGTAACGACACTCAGCTGCATCCCGCTTTTCGAATTCCGAGGCACATATTGAAGATATTGGAAGAACTGTCCACATTAACTTTTCGTCAGCCAACAAGATGAGTAGGCCTAACAAACAGCAAAAGCACTAGCTTATGTCAATCTACTATCCCCCATAGTATAAAAGTTGACCTATTCTATTGGTCAACTTTTCCTTCCGTGCAGAAATCAATATTCCAAACCAACTCTGGGACAGTTGTGGGATGTGACAGACCCCAATTTAATACAACCACTAACTTCAAAAAATTATTTTTAGGTAATGAGGCTGATGCAACAGATCAGAACTTTTAGCTTAAAAATGTTGATAAGGCTATTAGGCTATTTGTTCACATTATAAGTGCAGCAATGCACACTCGCAGTAGGCTATAAGCGCAAATATTACAGTAATAGGAAAATACTGTTTTCAAAAGTGACCACAAATGCGAATCTGTATGTAATGCTTTATTATAAAGGTGAAAATGATCTTCCCTGTCATCTGATGCAGCACTCCATCCCTCTGATTATTGGTCAAATAGTCCTTACACAGCCTAGAGGTGTGTTGGGTCATTGTCCGGTTGAAAACAAATTATAGTCCCACTAAGAGCAAACCAGATGGGGTGGCGTATCGCTGCAGAATGCTGTGGTAGCCATGTTGGTTGAGTGTGCCTTGAATTCAAAATAAATCACTGATCACTGACAGTGTCACCAGCAAAGCACCCCCACACCATCACACCTCCTCCTCCATGCTTCATGGTGGGAACCATACATGCGGAGATCATACATTCACCTACTCTGCGTCTCACAAAGACACAGCGGTTGGAACCAAATATCAAACATTTAGACTCATCCCACCAAAAGACAGATTTCCCTCGGCTAATGTCCATTGCTCGTGTTTTTTGGCCCAAGTAAGTCTCTTCTTCTTATTGGTGTCCTTTAGTAGTGGTTTATTTGCAGCAATTCGACCATGAAGGCCTGATTCAAGCAGTCTCCTCTGAACAGTTGAAGTTGAGATGTGTCTGTTACTTGAACTCTCTGAAGCATTTATTTGGGCTGCAATTTCTGTGGCTGGTAACTCTAATAAACTTATCCTCTGCAACAGAGGTATCTCTGTGTCTTCCTTTCCTGTGGCCGTCCTCATGAGAGCCAGTTTCATCATAGCGCTTGATGCTTTTTGTAAATGCACTTTAAGAAACTTTCAAAGTTCTTGAAATATTCCAGATTGACTGACCTTCATGTCTTAAAGTATTGATGGACTGCCATTTCTCTTTTCTTATTTGAGCTGTTCTTACCATAATATGGACTTGGTCTTTTACCAAATAGGGATATCTTCTGTATACCCCCCTACCTTGTCACAACAGAACTGATTGGCTCAAACGCATTAAGAAGGAATGAAATTCCACAAATTAACTTTTAGCAAGGCATACCTGTTAATTGAAATGTACTCCTGGTGACTTATTTTTTAAGCTGATTGAGAGAATGCCAAGAGTGTGCAAAGCTGTCATCAAGACAAAAGGGTGGCACTTTGAAGAATCTGAAATATAAAATATATTTAGATTTTTTAAACAATTTTTTCATTACTACAAGATTCCATATGTGTTTCTTCATAGTTTTGATGTCTTCACTATTATTCTACAATGTTGAAAATAGTACAAATAAAGAAAAACCTTTGAATGAGTAGGTGTGTTCAAACTTTTGACAAGTACTGTACATAGACACCCTGGATTTAGTGGCATGTTCTTATTCGAGATTGAAAAAAGTAATGGGCCTAGACAGCTGCCTTGGGGAATTCCCTATTCTACCTTGATTATGCTGCAGAGGCTTCCATTAAATAACACCCTCTGTGTTCTGTTAGACAGGAAACTCTTCATCCACAATATATCAGGGGGTGTAAAGCCATAATACATACGTTTTTCCAGCAGCAGACTATGATTGATAATGTCAAAAGCCGCACTGAAGTCGAACAAAACAGCCCCCCCCCCCAATCTTTCTATAATTAATTTCTCTCAGCCAATCATCAGTCATTTGTGTAAATGCTGTGCTTGTTGAATGTCCTTCCCTACAGAAAGTCTGTTTTTTCAAAAGTTTACTAAGGGTTGGTAACAGGCTGATTGGTCGGTTATTTGAGTCAGTAAAGGGGGCATTACTATTCTTGGGTAGTAGAATGACTTTTGCTTCCCTCCAGGCCTGAGGGTACACACTTTACAGTAGGCTTAAATTTAAGATATGGCAAATAGTAGTGGCAATGTGGTCTGCTATTATCCTCAGTAATATTCCATCCTGGTTGTCAGACCCTGGTGGCTTGTCATTGTTTATAGACAACAATATTTTCACCTCTTCCACACTCACTTTACGGAATTCATAATTTGGTCAGATATACTTGGATGTGTAGTGTCAGAATTTGTGGGTGGCATGCAGTGGTGTAAAGTACTTAAGCAAAAATACTTTAAAGTACTACTTACAGTTGAAGTCGGAAGTTTACATACACTTAGGTTGGAGTCATTTAAACTCATTTTTCAACCACCACAAATTTCTTGTTAACAAACTAAAACTTGTTGACATTTGAGGTCCCAATGCAATTTCCTGTACCTATTCTTCCTGCTTACTCCAGTCTCTCTGAGGCTTTATATATAGACTGTTGACATCTAGTGGAAGCCATAGGTACTGCAGTCTCAGTCCTGGTTACAAATGGATTCAATAGGGAGTGTGTCTAAGAGAGCCAAAGGTCACCAGAAAATGATTTCCGGATGTTCTTTTCTCTGGTTTTTGCATGCTAAATGAGTTCTGTTATACTCACAGACATTATGTTAACACTTTTAGAAACTTCAGAGTGTTCCCTATCCAATAGTACTAATTATGTGCATATCCTATTTTCTGAGCCTGAGTGGCAGGCATTTTGCTTTGGGCACGCCAAACTCTCCAAAACCGTCAATTCACCTGCCGCTCCCTAAGAAGTTAACATGAGATTCTCTCTAAGCTTTACAGGAATGAGGTTCTGAATATAGTCTGCAACACTGCCCCCATTGGCTGTTCTGTCTTTTCTGTAGATGTTATAACCATGTATGCATCATACAATGTACAGTGGCAAGAAAAAGTATGTGAACCCTTTGGAAATACCTGGATTTCTGCATAAATTGGTCATACAATTTGATCTGATCTTCATCTAGGTCACAACAATAGACAAACACAGTCTGCTTAAACTAATAACACACAAACAATTATACGTGGTCATGTCTATTGAATACACTGTGTAAACATTCACATGGGCAGGGTGGAAAAATTATGTGAACCCTTGGATTTAATAACTGGTTGACCCTACTTTGAAGCAATAACCTCAAACAAATGATCCGCAACCTTTTCTGTAGTTGCGTATCAGACCTGCACAACGGTCTGAAGGAATTTTGGACCATTCTTTTTTACAAAACTGTTACAGTTCAGCAATATTCTTGGGATGTCTGGTGTGAAGTGTTGTCTTCAGGTCATGCCACAGCATCTCAATCGGGTTGAGGTCAAGACTTTGACTGGGCCACTCCAGAAGGCATATTTTCTACTGTTGACGCCATTCTGTTGTTGATTTACTTCTGTGTTTTGCGTCGTTGTCATGTTGCATAAACCAACCAACCAAAGCAGCCCCAAACCATAATGCTCCCTCCACCGTATTTTACAGTTGGGATGAGGTTTTGACGTTGGTGTGCTGTACCTTTTTTTTCTCCACACATAGTGTTGTGTGTTCCTTCCAAACAACTCAAATGTAGTTTCATCTGTCCACAGAATATTTTGCCAGTAGCGCTGTGGAACATCCAGGTGCACTTCTGCAAACTTCAGATGTGCATCAATGTTTTTTTTGGACAGCAGCGGCTTCTTCCATGCTATCCTCCCATGAACACCATTCTTGTTTAGTGTTTTACGTATCGTAGACTCGTCAACGGAGATGTTAGCATGTTCCAGAGGTTTCTGTAAATCTAGCTGACACTCTAGGATTCTTCTTAAACTCATTGAGCATTCTGCGCTGTGCTCTTGCAGTCATCTTTGCAGGACGGCCACTCCTAGGGAGAGTAGCAACAGTGCTGGACTTTCTCCATTTATAGACTAGTTGTCTTACCACGGACTGATGGACATCAAGGCTTTTAGAGATACTTTTGTAACCCTTTCCAGCTTCACGCAAGTCAACAATTCTTAATCTTAGATCTTCTGAGATCGCTTTTTGTTCGAGGCATGGTTCACATCAGGTAATGCTTCTTGTGAATACAAACTCAAATTTGTCTCATTGATTGGACTCCAGGTTAGCTGACTCCTGACTCCAATTAGCTTTTGGAGAAGTCATTCGCCTAGTGGTTCACATACTTTTTCCAACCTACACAGGGAATGTTTTAATTATATATTTAATATCGAGAAGAAAAATACAATAATATGTGAGTTATTAGTTTAAGCAGACTGTTTGTCTATTGTTCTGACTTAGATGAAGATTGTTGTAGATATTTTAATACCATTATGTTGCATTTTCTCATTTCTGAACAGAATGCATAGCACACCTTTTAAGTAGAAACATATGTCAAGGGTTGCCTCAGCTGAAAAACTGCACGTACCACACGTACCACACGTTTCACTTTTAAGTGAAAACACATGTCTGAGGCTGCCTATAGGAATACTATAAAGGCTGTGCTCTGGGACACAGAGTCAGCTGTTTCCTAGGTCAGCTCCCTTTAATTGTGCTTAATTAAAGGTCTTATTGAATTCACAAGTTACTTGTATGAATGTCATAATTTGAAGATCATTTTTTCCACGACAAGATCAGTTCAAAATTTCAATTTATCCAGAAATCCAGGTAATTCCAAAGGGTTCACATGCTTTTTCTTGCCACTGTATGTATCATACATTGCATCCATATGGCAGAGGGAGACACATTCCTAACTGGAGTTTAGAGGCCTGCCCGCCGTCCCGTGATAGATGGACCCCCATCTGTGCAAAAGCCCACCATTCTATCCCATGGAATCATGGCGGCAGCCTTGCAAGGGTTAAAACTGGAATCAGTTTGTCATCAATATAGCCACACAGCACACTGAACATCCCCTGTGCAGTTCCATGCTCGGGAATCGTGAGACAGAACAGTATGTCCTCGTGAATAGCATCCCCCGACATGTAGAGAGCAAAAGTCAATGCATGGGCATCTCGTCCCTCACACCTAACGTCCATTTGGAGAGCATCAGGTGGGGAGTTTTTGAGACGTTCAGTCAGAGTTTCCTCTTGATTGCTAGCTATAGTTTCACAGTGGTATCTGACAAAGATATTGATGTGAGTTTCTGTGCCTTTCTACACATTGTTTTCACCATATCAATTGCAGCAGGTAACATCAGTCTGTGGTTTCATAGCGTAGTGGGCTTAAATGTTTTCATGACAGACTTGAACTGATTCTCTCCTCTCTCCCCAAAGGTCTGTGCACTTCAACCACTTAATTGAAAGGCAAAGCAGGTAAGATCAAGTTTCTGTTAATCTGTTAAAGGTATGTGCACTTCAACCACTTCCATGAAACGCTCAACTAGTAAGCTCAAGTTTCTGTTAATTTATTACACCCTAATGATTCTATAATGTGATGGATTTTCTGATTGATTCATATTCAGTTTGAGGTAAGTTATATACACTGAGAAATTCTCCCAAGTCATGGTACTTGGTACTTTTAATAAGCACTCTTTTCTATTTCCTTAATGTTACCCGTTAGATCATTTACAGAGATGTACTGTACACAGTTACTAGTGTTGGGCACCAATAAGGATGTGAACAAGTCACATCGTGATATTGGTTCATCGTTACCCTACACTAATATGAAAAAGAGCATACATGACTGTTCCTGGAAGCACAAAACCCTCTCATAGTCCTTCAACGTAGCATACTTAACGGCCTGCTGATGGGCCATCAACAGGCTTCCCATTGTATTCGAACTGGTTCGGAAGTTCAATTAGATAAAACCAACAAATTAGAGTCCCACTAAGAGCAAACCAACACCCACCAGCTTCGGTTCCAACAAACCCAGACCCAACCCATCGGAAATACCCGACCCCGTGACCCAAATAGCAATTTGGATCAGTCTGATGTTATCACGATGGCATGCATAAAAATGGGGCATTTTCTTACAGTTTGTTTGCTGTAGTTGAATCAAGGTTTGATTATTTGTTACATAGTATTTTTTCCATATGTGTGTATCGGACATCACACTGCTTGCTTAGTGACTACCAGTTCCTCCTGATTTGGCTCACACTTGGAGCCTGTTGGACGTACTGCCAAATTATTTAAAACAATGTTGGAGGCGGTAAGAAATTAAGATTAAATTATCTGTAAATAGCTCTGGGGACATTCCTGCAGTCAGCATGCCTTTTGCACGCTCTCTCAAAACTTGAGACATCTGTAGCATTGTGTTGTGTGACAAAACTGCACATTTTAGAGTGGCCTTTTATTGTCCCCAGCACAAGGTGCACCTGTGTAACGATCATGCTCTTTATTCAGCTTCTTGATATGACACACCTGTCAGGTGGATGGATTATCTTTGCAAAGGAGAAATGCTCACCAACAGGGATATAAACAAATTTATAAAAAATATATTTTTTATTTCAGCTCATGAAACATGGGACCGACACTTTACATGTGGCATTTACACACTGAGTGTACAAAACATTAAGGACACCGTGTCTTTCCATGACATAAACTGACAGGTGAATCCAGGTGAAAGCTATGATCCCTTATTGATGTCACTTACTAAATCCACTTCAATCAGTGTAGATGAAGGGGAGAAGACAGGTTAAAAAATTATTTTTAAGCCTTGAGACAATTGATACATGGATTGCATATGTGTGCCATTCAAAGGTTGGATGGGAAAAACAAAAGATTTAAGTGCCTTTGAATGGGGTATGGTAGCAGGTGAGAGGCGCACCCGTTTGTGTCAAGAATTGCAACCCTGATGGGTTTTTCATGCTCAACAGTTTCCAATGTGTATCAACATTTTTCAACAACCCAAAGCAGAGAACAGAAGAGACAGGAATGCTTATGGGGGAGGTGTTACTGTATATATTAAAAAACACATCCCTGTGATGCTTAGAGAAGATCTCATGTCAAGTGTTATTGAAGTGTTGTGGTTGCAGGTTCACCTGGCACATCTAAAGCCTTTTCTTTAGGGGTATTGCTATAGGCCACCAAGTGCTAACAGTCAATATCTAAATCATGTGTAACATTTTTGATAGTGTATGTGATGTAAACAGAGAAGTCTACTTTCTTGGGGACCTGAATATTGACTAGTTTTCGGACCAACAATGTCCACATAAGAGTCGTAGCAAAATCCTTTGTATGACCTCTTACACAGAACCCAATCCGGCTGCGTGCGTGCGCCATCGTGTATACATTTATTTTGTCCCCCCACACCAAACGCGATCACGACACGCAGGTTAAAATATCAAAACAAACACTGAACCAATTACATTAATTTGGGGACAGGTGGAAAAGCATTAAACATTTATTGCAATTTAGCTAGCTAGTCTTTCAGTCACCCATGTGGGTATAACCAATGAGGAGATGGCACGTGGGTACCTGCTTCTATAAACCAATGAGGAGAGGCAGGACTTGCAGTGTGGTCTGTATCACAAGTAGAACTGACTTCTATTTTAGCCCTTGGTAACGCAGAAGCTCGTTGGCGAACGCGAGCAGTGTGGGTGCAATAATTTAATAATACAGATTTCAACATTAATTTTGCAACGCTTGCGCACGCTTGTTTAGCCAACTCTCCTGTATATAGCCACTATATTGTTCTGTAGATGTTATTTCCTTATTGCTACTGCGGTATCATCAAAGGAATTATCTAACTGAGTCTCATAAATGGCTAATATACAGAATGTTATCTGATGTTATAAAGTTATTGATTTCATTCATCTTAATTCTAAGGCCCTTTACTGAGTACTTTGTTGAAGCAACTTTGCCAGCAGTTACAGTCTCAAGTCTTCTTGGGTAAGACGCTACAAGCTTGGCACACTTGTATTTGGGGAGTTTTTCCCATTCTTCTCTGCAGATCCTCTCAAGTTCTGTCAGGTTGGATGGGGAGCGTCGCTGCACAGCTATTTTCAGGTCTCTCCAGATATGTTATCGGCTGGGCAAGTCCGTGCTCTGGCTGGGCCACTCAAACTCCAAACGGGCTGTCTTGTGCCTTTTACTCAGGAGTGGCTTCCATCCCGCCACTCTACCATAAAGGCCTGATTGGTGGAGTGCTGCAGAGATGGTTGTCCTACTGGAAGGTTCTCCCATCTACACAGAGGAACTCTGAAGATCTGTCAGAGTGACCATCGGGTTCTTGGTCACCTCCCTGACCAAGGCCCTTCTCCCCTGATTGCTCAGTTTTGCTCTTGGGGACCTTCAATGCTGCAGAAATATTTTGGTACCCTTCCCAAAATCTGTGCCTCGACACAATCCTCGGACAATTCCTTCCACCTCATGGCTTGTTTTTTGCTCTGACATGCACTGTAAACTGTGGGACCTTTTATAGACAGGTGTGTGCCTTTCCAACCTTCCGACTTTCTATGGCTTGTTTTAAAAATAGTGACATTTTGGAGATGATAACATTTTCAAATAACTGAAAGTGAGAGGTTGTAATCTGAATAAAGGGGAAAAGGACATTCTTGAACATAGGGTGAAACATTCTTACTGATCTGCTAGAGAACCAGTTTGTATTTAACTACGGAGGGAGAAGCGGCGCGCTAGCGGGCTGCTCCCGACACTACCCGGTGAAATGTAAGGCACAAAATTCAAAATCCAAAAGTTGAATTATTAAACATTCATCAATATACAAGTGTTGCATAGTCATCAAAAGCTCTGATTCTTGGCAATATCACAGCGTTGTCAGATTTCAAAAAGGCTTTACGGCGAAAGCACAACATTTGATTGTTTGAGGATAGCACCTCATATATTTTCCACAATAGCATAAATTCATATCCAGCGCGGGTCACACAAAACCCATATAAGAGCTAAAATAAATCCCTTACCTTTCGAAGAACTTCTGCTGAGGGCTTCCCAAGTGTCCAACAAAGACATCAAATGGTTCTTTTGTTAGAAAAAGTTATTCATTATATACATAAATCTCAGTTTGGTTGGCGCGTTATGATCAGAAAATCCACTGTCGAGTCGCCCATTGAACCATGAAGAGAACACGTTCAAATTGTACCTATAAACTTTCTCCAAACAAATCAAACATTTTTTATGTATCCTTAGGTATCTTTTTATGTATATTTACTGTAATATTTCTACCGGACGATAACGTGAACGATAGGAAAGGAAAATAAAGTGGGGGGCACTCACAATCTCACACCCGTGAAACGTTGTTGACAAATGTGGTCCCTTCACTACTTCCTCTTCCTATCTGTTCTGCTTAGTGCTAGAGCCTCCAGACACTGTTTAAAGACTGTTGACATCTAGTGGAAGACATAGGTACTGCAGTCTCAGTCCTACATAACATAGAAATCAACAGGCAGCCTGGAGAAAAAGGTCATGTACAAAAAAAACTGCAAATCCGTACGGATTTTCCTCGGGTTTTCGCCTGCTATATCAGTTCTGTTATACTCACATACATTATCTTAACACTTTTAGAAACTTCAGAGTGTTTCCTATCCAACAGTACTAATTATGTGCATATCCTATTTTCTGGGCCTGAGTGGCAGGCATTTTACTTTGGGCACACCAGACTCTCCAAAACCGTCACCTCTGCTGCCGCTCCCTAAGAAGTAAAGTATAACTTTGGTATGACTGAAGCCTTTAGTGAGAGGTCTAATGCTTTAATATTCAATCATTTCTGCCCTCCGAGTTCATATTCATTATATCCCATTATATCCCGGAACTTGCCGTTTCAAATAAATTTAATATTTTTTGCTCATATAATTTAAAAAACTAGTTGGTAGGTGTAGGCAAGGCTATAAGGAAATAGGTAAACTGCAATAGGACTATAGAGTTAATTAGGGTGCTTTTTCCACAAATAGGCAGGTATGTATTTTCCTTGCCATGGTAGCAAGCTCTTATCTACAGTGTATTTGGAAAGTATTCAGACTCCTTCCCTTTTTCCAAATTTTGTTTACGTTACAGCCTTATTCTATTTCCTTGAATAATTTTTTGGCTCATCAATCTACACACAATACCTCATAATGACAAAGCGAAAACCGACATCAATCACTGACAACCTCTAACTTAGTCTTAATTAACATAACTGAAGCACACAGACGCTGGAGGACACACTCCTACCTAATTAGCAACCCCCCAAATCAGTTATCCACAAACCTCATTTTTACATCCATGGATGAAACTACGTGGGTAAAAAAAAAAACATGGAAATTACACTCATTTTCTTACCCCAACACAAACACTCTTATCATTTTTTTTTAAAGCAACCTAGATTGACTACTATCCTATTCTTCCACTCCCAACGTTTTTTTCCTGCTAGAACAGTCAGCAGTTAAATGTTCTTTTATATAAAGGATTAACCAAAGTACCAATATAAAAAGGTTCTCCACAGCCCAAAAAAAGGTTTCCCCTACAGTGAAAAAGTAAAACACTTTTTGGCACTAGCACCTTCCTTTGAGAGCATAATAACAACATCAGCCCATATCTTCATTAACTAATGATTTACATTTTGTTCTCCCAGGATATTGTACAAGCAGCCCAGTGTCTTTGTGGGGTAAGTAGTGTTGTTATCTATTGTTAGTTACATAGCATTGTTATCCTCCACATTAGCGTGTAGCCTAGTATATCACAAGTCTTTTCAAGGGTCTTTAATTGCAAAAATATTGAGATCCAATCAAATAAAATGTATTTATAAAGCCCTTCTTACATCAGCTGATGTCACAGAGTGCTGTACAGAAACCCAGCCTAAAACCCCAAACAGCAAGCAATGAAGGTGTTAGAGCACGGTGGCTAGGAAAAACTCCCTAGAAAGGCCAGAACCTAGGAAGTAACCTAGAGAGGAACCAGGCTGTGAGGGGTGGCCAGTCCTCTTCTGGCTGTGCCAGGTGCAGAGATCATAATCAGTACAACACAGTCCAGCTTGATCTGTATATCTGTAAATATTGAGATAATAATCAGTACAATACAGTCCGGCTTGATCTTGTTCTGTTTCTTTAGTCGTACTGATGTGGTGGCAGTCACCCCATGGTTGGCACCCATCGTCTGGGAAGAAAACTTTGACCCTGACCTCATCGACATGATCTACAAGTCCATGAACCTCACCATAGCAACCACAGTGTTTGCCGTTGGAAAGTGAGTAGCCTACAGCTTTTCCCAAATATTCAAAAGGGAAGTTAAACTATCTATACTTTTACAACACTGAAACTACACTGAGTGTACAAACATTATGAACACGTGCTTTCTCCATAACAGACTGACCAGGTGAATCCAGGTGAAAGCTATGATCTCTTATTGATGTCACATGTTAAATCCACTTCAATCAGTGTAGATGAAGGTGAGGAGACAGGTTAAAGTAGGATTTTTAAGCCTTGAGACAATTGAGACACGGTGTATGTGTGCCATTAAGAGGGTGAATGGGCAAGACAAAACATTAAAGTTTCTTTGAACGGGGTATGGTAGTAGGTGCCCGGCGCACAGGTTTGTGTCAAGAACTGCAACACTGGTGGATTTTTCACGCTCAACAGTTGACCATGTGTATCAAGAATGGTCCACCACCTAAAGGACATCCAGCCATCTTGACACAACTGTGAGAAGCATTGGAGTCAACATGGGCCAGCATCCCTGTGGAAAGCTTTCGGTGGTGCAACTCAATATTAAGGTGTTGTTATTGTTTTGTACACTCAGTGTATGAGGACATAACTAGCTAATGTCACATGGCAGGTAGTACAATATCATGATGTTATGGTCCACGGCTTGGCTAAGATTTAAATAACTACTACTTTGTTTATTTTCTGGTAGACTGTAATTTCTGGTCAGAAACGGTTGAGAATGTCCTTTTCAGTCCTATGAGAATGACCATACAGTTACAGAGGGTTGCTGGCATCAGAATCGCAGGTGCCTGATACTGCCGTTGTGCCCTTGAGCAAGGCACCTTAAACCATAGTCGTACTATACATAGCACCTTATGCGATGTACAGGTAACTGACAAAATAATTGAATACACTAGTAAATGAGGGATTAAACATATATTGAATGCAGGTGCTTCCACACAGGTGTGGTTCCTGAGTCAATTTAATAATTAACATCCTATTATGCTAACGGTCATGTATATAAATGCTGGGCTCGCCATTATTCATTCTTTTTGCTACCATGACTTTACCCCTAGAACAACAATGCCCCCATTCACAGGGTACAAGTGGTCACTAAATGGCTTGATGAGCATGAAACCGATGTAAACCATATGACAGTCACCAGATCTCAATCCAAATGAGGCGGTGCCTGCGAAAGCGTTTTCTAACACCATCAACAAAACACAAAAATATCCCTCCGATGGAGTTTCAGACACTTTTAGAATCTTTGCCATGGTGCATTAGAGCTGTTCTGGTGGCTGGTGGTGGCCCAAGGTGGTTCGTGGTGTACCAAGGTGGCTCGTAGTGGCCCAAAGTGGCTC
>QNTS01008820.1:2156-41652 GCA_003317085.1 Hucho hucho | reverse complement strand
AAACCTTAATGACTTGGAGAAGATCTGCAAAGAGGAGTGGGACAAAATCCCTCCTGAGATGTGTGCAAACCTGGTGGCCAACTACAAGAAACGTCTGACCTCTGTGATTGCCAACAATGGTTTTGCCACCAAGTACTAAGTCATGTTTTGCAGAGGGGTCAAATACTTATTTCCCTCATTAAAATGCAAATCAATTTATAACATTTTCACATGCGTTTTTCTGGATTGTTTTGTTGTTATTCTGTCTCTCACTGTTCAAATAAACCTACCATTAAAATTATAGACTGATCATTTCTTTGTCAGTGGGCAAACGTACAAAATCTGCAGGGGATCAAATACTTTTTTCCCTCACTGTAGCTATCACCCAGTAGCCAGAGAAAACAAAACCATACTTTTTTTTATTGTCATGTATATTGTGTATTTTTCATAGAAATCTTAGAAACTGTTTGACCACTACCCTGGTAGTGTTGATCCGTATTCAAAAACGTAAGAAAGACTGATTCACAAACTGTGGGCTTGTCTCTGTATTTTGTTATGTTAGACGTTAGACATGAGCTGACTTATATAACCCCTGTTTCCTTTCCACTGCCTTAACCCCACTGCCTTAACCCCACTGCCTTATACCCACTGCCTTATACCCACTGCCTTAACCCCACTGCCTTAACCCCACTGCCTTAACCCCACTGCCTGTTCTGCAGCAAGGTGCCAGCCTTCCTGAACGTGGTGGACATAGCAGGATTGGTGAAGGGAGCTCATGCTGGCCAGGGCCTGGGCAACGCCTTCCTCTCCCACATCAGTGCCTGCGATGGCATCTTCCACATGACACGTGAGTCCCACCTGTCAGACTATAGAACACTGCACATCATGCTGTAAAATGACACGCTTTTCATCTGGTTAAAGAGAATAATTACTGAAAATGTACTTCATACCTCCCTGTAGTATGTTGTTGAAAGCAGTTGACAGAGCTTTTCTACTGAGGCCTATATGGTTCTGTCTGCTGGGTTCCAAGATAAACACAGCATTCAGGGATAGGGCAGGTGAAGCCAGACCCAAAACTCACATTCCTATCCAGAGTTTTTCCCTGAATTGGAATCAGAGAAGAAGGGAATGAAAGGAGCTGTGTCTGGTTTGGTAGACTCACTGCACACAATCGGTAGCATACTCTGAGGTTGGGAAATAAAACTTGACTCAGAGGGACGTCGTTAGTGGCTTCCTGTGACCACAGATTATTGTAACTTGATCCCAAAATGTCACAGTTCGTTATGGTTGAGCACAAGAACGGTAAGTAGGCTATATGGCAAAAATACAGTAAGATTAAAGGTCCAATGCAGCCGTTTCTTTCTCAATATCAAATCACTTCTGGGTAACAATTAAGTACCTTACTGTGATTGTTTTCAATTAAAATGGTCAAAAAGAAACAAAAATAGCTTCTTAGCAAAGAGCAATTTCTTAAGCAATAAGTTTGTTAGGATTGTAAAATAAAAACTAGCTGTTATTGGCAGAGAGGTTTGGAACTCTATTTCTTATTGGTCGATTAACTAATTTACCGCCTGGAGATGTCACCAGAGGGGTATCCTGCGAAGCAAACATTTTCTAAAGCTTACCAGCTGCAGTTTAGCATCACATTCCAGCTCAGGATTCATCCGAACTACAGTACGTACTACGATGGTAGATATTGCTTGTACGCCTGCTGCTAACTCTGGGAGGCTTGTAGCTGTGCGTGCATGTCGCTGTTCGAACACCAAACTCTTCATTGAGACAATGTTGAAACCGTCAATCCATGGGCAAGTCAGTGCCACATTTTCACTTGTGCCAAAATCAAAATGAAGGAAAATGTATATTGCAAATTCAGCAGGCTGTGGTGTGAAATAGGCTTTTAGAAGTTCCATCTTTATTTTATTACTCATAGTTAATGCCGTCTTTGATGTGCTTATCAATGCATGAGCAGTTTTCATCCCACTCCTATCGATAAAATAATGATGTTAAGTCATACAAAAGTTTTACGTTTCAAATGCATTCTGTCATTACTAAATAATGTGATAGGTATTTTACCATTTTACTATTTTCTAACACACAAAAAAACATTTGATGAATAAAATATTTAATCAGTCGTCTTCCTCAAATGAAGGGGATGATGACACAATTTTTGCAACAGGGAGGGAATCTGATTTCATTGGTTCTCAACTCGCGGCTCAGTCATTTGGGGTAAGAGGAGTTAGCTGTGAGTTAGCCTGCCACGGAGCAGATTAGTTCTGAAGGATTCATTGCCATTGAAATTTACCTGGCTAAAAGGTGAGCCAATTTCGTAGGACTGGTTATCCCGAGTTGACCAAAGTTACCTCGCTAACTCCTCAAACCAGGTACGTAGGTTACCCCTTAGGCAGGCCAAAACAGACTGACATTTCAGGCGGTCTTTTCAAACAGCTCTTACACCAAAAGGGCGTTATCATAATTTTCACAGTATTATTCATAGTGTGGAAATATACACTGAGTATACCAAACATTAGAAACAACTGTTGAGCGTGAAAAACCCAGCAGCGGTGCAGTTCTAGACACAAACCGGTGCGCCTGGCACACCCCGTTCAAAGGCACTTAAATCTTTTGTCTTGCCCATTCACCCTCTGAATGGCACACATACCCAATCCATGTCTCAATTGTCTCAAGGCTTAAAAATCCTTCAATCGTCCTCTACACTGATTGAAGTGGATTTGACAAGGGACATCAATAAGGGATCATAGCTGACCTGAATTCACCTGGTCAATCTACAGTATGTAATGGAAAGAGGTGTTCTTAATGTTTTATTTACACCAGTGTATATAAAACACAGTAAAATCACATTTTTGATTGCACTGGGCCTATAATACTATTTTTGTTTTATATGAAATTTCCTATAGATGATATACGAAATCAATGCAATACTAGCCTGCATCACACTAAATATATTAGTTTAGTGTGATGCAGTTTTCCCAAATTTTTGTGCAGATAAATGGCTTTTTAGGGTTAGTTGACGCTGTTTAGTGAAAGCTGAAAGGCCATTTCTGTAATACAGGTACAATTCAGCATTGTTTCTTTCGGTTTATCATGCCCACTAACAGCCTTTTGTATTCTCAGTAAATACACAGATGTGAGTGCATTTGCAAAACAACCCCCACAAAATACTTCTCACTTGTCTAGGTCAATGCCTGAAGTTCTTTTGTTTCTTCGACATCGTCTTTGTCTTACATAATTAAAGTGTTACACGCTAGAATAATTTAAATTGCTGCTACAAAAATGTGGATGGAGGCTATTTTAAAAATTGCTGAATTTGTTTACTGATTGTATGCAGCTATTGACTTTGCCATTATATGAAAAGAGCTCTGATTAGTGACTAGGCTGTGGCAGGCAGAGAGCAGTCAAATGGACAGGGTTAAAATACAGACCATTTTCTCATATTGTTCCCAGGTCATCTCTGCAAGGGATTACTTGTTGGACAGTATAAGTGTGTCATTTCAGATCCGAGGCCATTTTCCAATAGCCTTTCAACTGACTTTGTGTGACAGACTGTACGTCGTGAACTACCTCAGGACTCTGATGAATATCTCAAATGTGTAGCTTGTGACATTTTCATATTTCTTCACAGCCGTAGAACAGATATCACACTGCCGTTTGCTTTCTACATGGTTACTATTTCTCCTGTGATTAAGAAAGTATTAAGAAGGTATTAGGTTATATTATCTTATATTAACAAACCATTGAAATATACTGTACAGTATCAAGTGGAGGCTGCTCCAGAGTGTATACTACATTACTTTCATGAAAGGGTGTGTTGTGTATGGAAGGATATAGTTCCTTTAGACAACTGGTCTGAGAGGAGGTTGTCTGCTTTTGTTGATACAATTGAGGACCACCCACTGTACCTAAGCTATAGCAATGATTTACTCACTAGGACAAAGTCATGTTAGGTGAGATTTGCCTACAGAGGATACGTTGTAACCATTCATTTTGTCGACTGTCTCTGGGAAATCCCTGTTCTAGTGAGGTTGTACTGTTTTTAACAGGTATAACATGTACTATATAGACATTACAGCACTAGATACATGTGTCCCTGGGCCCCAAAGACGTGGATGTCGATTAAGGCAGCCCCCCGCACCTCTCTGATTCAGAGGGGTTGGGTTAAATGCGGAAGAAGCATTTCGGTTGAATGCATTCAGTTGGACAACTGACTAGGTATCCCCCTTTCCCTTTCCCTTTTATATTCTGACTAAAGATACAGGTACAGTATGTTTCCTGTGATACTGTGTTGTCTTCTGTCTGCAGTGGTCTCAGGGAGAGGCAGCCAAGTTAATATTGTTTCTAAACATAGTTTAGAGGCTTCTCAGAGGCTTATATTCAGAGGCTTATATTCAGAGGCTTACATTTATATCTACCTGAATGACTCTGTTTTGACATTGTACTTATGGATGCATTGAAATGTATTTCCAAGATGTTATTATTCAGTTTTGCGTCAAATGACATGTGCTTCAGTACAGTCGCTAGTGAAAGTCTACACACACCTTGCACAGTCTTCACATTTTGCTGCCTCAGAGATGGAATCCGCAGTAGGGGGTAACAGCGCCACTGACCGTTGTTATTGTTTTTGTTGCCGAGCCGAGGAGCATTGCGTAGCAACATATAGGCCCATCCACTGTTTTTGTCAAAGTTTTTCAAGCTCAGTCAAATTGGTCGATAATCATTGATGGACAGCAATATTCAAACATTTTCTCAGATTTCAAACAAATGTAAGCCAGGACTGAGACTGGACCACTTAGGAACACTCAACACCTCTTGGAAAGCCATTCTGGTGTCTCTTTGCCATTAAAATGTGTGTAATTGTCCTGCAGGAAAAAAATAACTATTCCAGGGTTGAGTTTTCAGAAGACTGAGGCAGGTTTTCCTCTAACGTTTTACCTGGGCATTGCTCCTTTTATATTTTCTTTGATCTTGACAAAGTCCCCAGTCCCTGCCAGTGACAAACATATCCATAACATGAGGCTGACACCACAATACTTGAAAATACAGAGGGTTTCACTCTGTTGTGTTGTATTGGATTTTAACCAAACCTTTTGTTTTTAATTTAGGCCATTTCTTTGCTGTGTTGTTTTGCAGTATTACTTAATGGGCTTGTTGCAAACATAATGGATGGTTTGGAATAGATTTTTTAACACCACTTTGTCATACAGGCCAGTAATGTGGAGTGAATGCAATGTTGATCCTCTGTATTTTCAAGTATTGTGGTGGCAGCATCATATGAGTATGCTTGTCACCGACAAGGGACTGGGGAGTTTGTCAGGATCAAAATAAAAATGAAAGCCCCAGTAAAAAGTTAGAGGAAACCCTGTCTCGGTCTTTTGAATACCTAACCCTGGGATGGAGTTATATTTTTCAGCAGGACAATTACACACATGTGAATGCAAAAGACGAACCAGAATGACTTTCCAAGAGGTGTTGAGAAGTTGGAAAAATTGTATTCAAAATGATCACAACTGTAATGGCTGCCAAAGGTGCTTCCACCAAGTATTACTTCAGGGGTGTGAAGACATGCACGATCAAGAGTTCTTCGTTTTTTATTTGTGTTAATTTGGACCATTTTTATAATTTTTCTTTCACTTTGAAAGTGTGGAGTAGGTTGTTCAGATCGCTAGGAAACTCCCCCCCCACAAAAATGTTTATTTAATTTTAAGGCAGCAAAATGTGAAAGCTTTGCCAGGGTTGTGTAGGCTTTCACTAGACACTGTATGTGCTTGCTTTTTTATTGACACAAAGAATGAAGCAGATCCTCAAACCAAAACCAGCTCTGTTGTTTCTGTGTGTAGAAAACAGTCTTTCTAAATAGGGATGAAATTATGTGGGTGCTTTTACTGGGACTTTACGACTATCTGTTTTGACATGCCATTGTTTTCCCTCTGTGGACTCCTTAGAGACTAAGCGGTATGTTCCACAAGTTAACCATTAAACATTTCTGGTTTTGTTTTACAATTACAGTACAGGCAATATTCCAGGCACTTCTTTTATATTGCTTGATTATACGGTTGGGGTGAGCACACTTTTTCTTGTCTGGAACGTTATGTTTGTCTGAAAATTAGAAACGTGTTTCTCCAAACATCTTACGAAGCGGCTACTGCTCCATTGCAGAGCAGAGCACTCGCTGAGTGTCAGTGAAGTGCTTGTTAGTGCATGTGCCTGTGCCAAACTGGAGGACTGGTTGACCTGATCCTGATCCAATGAAGTGGAGGTTTGTGAAACCTCAGCTATACTGTACAGTAGATCAGCCGTAAAACTGAACCCTTTTACTTTCGGTTTATTCCCAATTACCGTTATGGAAACCCTTTGTAAATGCAGGCCTATATGCTATTGTTTCATTTTCCTTGAATGACACTAGACACTATTCCNCCCCCCCCCCCCCACATTTAAATTAAATTATTGTCAAGGGCGATTGGTTCCTATTATGATTTGTTTTATAGTCAAACAACACTCTCTTGTTGATGTGTATGATGTATATTTGTATCATTAACGTGTTGGCATATTGATGCAGTGCCTGATATTCTAAACAGTGCATTCTCCGTCTTTACATACCTCAGCTGTAGCCTTATTGAAGCCACACAGTCAAACAGGCTTCTCAGCCTACTGTTGGAACTCTGAAGTCAAGTCAGACCTAGTTGCTCAATTCTCCCAGTAGTGTGCATGTTATGAACATTTTTCAACCCCTATGGTTTAAAAAAAAACGGTATAAACAGTGGATTTGCTTTTAACGTAACCTTCCAAAAACTATTAAGGGGCATTATGGCATCCTGAAAGCTGATTCTATTGAATGCCTTAGTTTCCCATATTTCATAAGGGAATGGTTTGAAGGGTATGTGCTCCCAGTGCTTCTACAGTGACTGGAACCCTGTTGGATCCTCTTCCTGAGACACGGACACGTTCTAGCTAGACTGTTCTGTGTCCCTCACCAGCAAACATGCTTCCCCACGTGGCCTAATTCACACTGGTTTGATCTCCAACTATTTACTGAAGAAACAGGATGCTCACAGACTAGTCCCTAGTAGTTGCATGAGCAGGCAAAAGGCAGTATTAGAAATCTTATGCTTAGGAATCTGTTGCCATAGCCTGATACTGTACATAGTTGTGAGTCATTCTCATCCATGTGTATTAATTGCTCAATGTGCGTAGCCAAAGCAGTAGTATACAATGTAGTACATTCATCCACAAAGACTGGATGTGGTCAATCAATTGGAAAACAGCAGTTTTTCTTGTCTCACTCTAATGCCTTGAACACCTGCATACTACTACGTTTAACCAAGATTCTACTTAAACCAGCAGATCAAAGTATTACTATACTATATCTTACATGTGAACATACTGAGAGAGTATTGAATCTTTAGCAGCAATATCAAGTATTTCAGGGAGTGCTTGCTGTCTGTAATTTGATAAATAAAAATGTTGAACTTGAACATCTGAACTTAAGAAGTTGCCAGTCAACAGTCCAGTTACTGGTAGTATTTACCCATTGCATTGATTTTTCTGCCAAATTATGGCAAAGGGAGTCTGGGAATGAGACTGAATGCTGGCCTTCCTGTGTGGAGGCCTCTCTGGTGTAGGTATGGAGGGTGATCATGTGACTCACAGAGAAGTTGTAGACAGGAACCTCTGGTGATGACAACTCACCCTGTTCACCACTTCTGACCTTTAGACACTTCTAGTGTCTGTGTCCCCTGGGTAAAAATATGACTGACAGAATCATCCACTGGTAACATTATAAAATACTAATTGTGATGGAAAGGAAACGACTGTGATGAAAAGCATAATGAATTGGCAGCACTCTGTAGCGTCCTAGTAAATCAAATCAAATTGTATTGGTCACATACACATATTTAGCACATATTTATTTATGTTATTGCGGGTGTAGCGAAATGCTTGTGGTGTAGTGAAATGCTTGTAGCTAGTCACACTGCATTCACAAAAATTATTGTTCAGTGGGACAGCCACAAAATGAACAAATGGTTGTGTTTTACCTTTGTTTCCGTTACTAGAGAGGCACTTCATGTTGAACTAGTCTAAACTCATGTTTTGTATGTGGGAGCATTTGTCACTGCTTTGTTGAGCAGTTTGAACACGGTGTGATTTGTACTCGGTAGTCATTACAACATACTCCAAACTATTTCCAGTATTCCGAGAAATAGTATCTGAAGTGGCCCCAGACCCATTTCCAAGAATTTTATGTATGCATATTCTATTATTACAGCATTTCCATAGTTGCATTTAATCGGCAGAGCAAAGAAATTATGGGATAAGTTACTTCCTATTTATGTTCTATAAGAGCACAATCATTTATTTTTGTAGAAATGCAGCCTACGTGCTGTTGTGTGTGTGTGCTCCTGCAATTATATCATCTGCTGTCTTACAGAGTGATGTGATTTTCTAGAGACACAGAGAGGATCCGCGGCATTTTGCTCTATTTACCGGTGGAGACCATGAATCCTCCTCCAGCGTGTTTGTGGCCTGTGTTGATATATACTGTCTCACCGTTTAAATGAGCATTTGGATTCTGGCAGAATGAAGAGTTTTTGTCAGCCTCCACTCATCGTGGGTGATTAGACTAAAACATCTACCCATCTTGACTGGAGATCACAGCAGCTCCAGATAACACGCTTGGTGATTGAAGGTCGAAATATTTTGAATTCTAATGGGGCTGCTGGATGAATTGCCTGAAATAGACTGTAGAATTTTTCTGCTTCCTCCTCCTGCCCCCCCTTCCCTGTCTACTGTGAAAAGAACCATTGGGAATGGCTGGGCCCGATGATCATAGAATTATTGGACGGTGATTCTAAACCCCTCAAAGAGGAGTTGCTATGGTGATCCCTTTCCAAACTGTAAAATGATTCACCTTTGAAAGGCTGGAGGGGCTGAAAGCCGAACACATCATTGTTCAGGTGGCGGTTGGTTAGGAAATTGCTGGTGCCTGTGCAATCAGCACCGCTATGGTAGTTAAGAATCTAAAAAGGTTTGTTCTCTGAATGATGTGGGACAACAGTGATGTGCATATGATGGTTCCTTTCAATCAAGGCGCTCTCGGACCCAGTGGCTTAAAAAAAATGACAGAGGGGACTTAAATGAAAAGCGAATGAACACCATTATTGTCTATCAGAGTTAATGAAAACTGGAGCCTCCCCAGTACATTCATTCTTCAACTGCATAAATATCCAACTAGACTGAGAGGTTATCTTCCCAGTCAGATGTCAGCTCTTCACTTTGGCACCTATTTTCAGTGACAAAAATATTGCTGAAAGGATACACATTTGATACATCGGTTTGTTTGGAAGTACTGCAATTGGCTTGAGATTATATTGGAATGGGAGATACCTTGAGGTAGCCGACTGATATTCATGGGATGAAACACTGTCATTTCTTCACAATCAATTCTGAAATATGGTATCTTGCTGGAAACATGAAGATGTCCTTTGAGCTATACAAACATACAATTTCTGATGTCTTTAAACATTTCTTTTTAGATACAGATGTATTTTCCATTTTTGCAATCTGTTGAGAAACTAAATAACCCAAAACAAGTGAGATGAGTCCTACATGTAAGTCTGCTATCAACATTTCTTTCATGATATATATAAAAAGAGATCAACATAAATAATCCTGTCTACATTGCCAGTGTTTTGATGCAGGAAATGACGGCCATAATGGGCTTTTCCTGACAAACTCATAAAGTAGTTTTACTGCTTTGAATACCAGGAGAATTGCGGTACTAGATGTGTACAGAACATCTTAAAAGCGGGGCCAGGAATGCAAGAGCTTCAGATCTGCTCTTCCCCCTCTCGCATGTGAAAACATGCACAGGAAGTTAGCAGCCAGTGAATCAAATCAAATCAATAAACTCTTATTTGTCACATGCTTCGTAAACGACCGTGGTAGACTAACAGTGAAATGCTTACTTACGGGCCCTTTTCCAACAACGCAGAGTTAACGATAAAGATCTATTTTTTTATATAAATAGTGTCATGAGGAATAAATACATATTGAATAACTATAACGAGTTAAAGTAACGTGGCTATATACAGGAAGTACCAGTACCGAGTCGATGTGCAAGGGTACGAGGTAATTGAAGTAGCTATATACATATAGGTAGGGGTAAAGTGATTAGGCAACAGGATAGATACTAGACAGTAGCAGCAGCGTATGTGGTACGTGTGAATGAGTTTGTGTTGCGTCAGTATGCATGTGTGCACGTGCTATGTATGTGTGGGCATATGTAGTGTGTGGACAGATGTAGGATCTTAATTTGATCGCTCTTTTGTTGCTGAGAAATGCAAACTTTTAGTGTACTTGAGTTAAAAAATTTGACCTAATGAAAAATGTCCATTAATTATAATCCACATAATAATTCACATTTCCTGTTGCTGCAGGATTATTCTCCTGCTGTACCAAACAGGATCCTACATCTGTATGTGTGTGTTGGGATATCAGTGTAAGTATGCGTGAGTTTGTGGGTAGAGTCCAGTGTGTGTGCATAGAGTCAATACAAGAGAGTTAGCGCAATAAAGGGTCAATGCAGGTAGCTATTTGATTAGCTATTTAGCAGTCTTGTTTAGCAGTCTCATGGCTTGGGGGTAGAAGCTGTTCAGGGTCCTGTTGGTTCCAGGCTGGTACTGCTTGCCATGCGTTAGCAGAGAGAACAGTCAAATCAAATCAAATTTGATTTGTCACATGCGCCGAATACAACAGGTGTAGACCTTACTTACAAGCCCTAACCAACAATGCAGTTTAAAAAATACCCAAAATAAAAATGACCTTAAAAAAAATTTGAATAAGAAATAAAAGAAACAAATAATTAAAGAGCAGCAGTAAAATAACAATAGTGAGGCTATATACAGTGGGTACCGGTACAGAGTCAATGTGCAGGGGCACCGGTTAGTCGAGGTAATTGAGGTAATATGTACATGTAGGTAGAGTTATTAAAGTGACTATACATAGATAAAAACAGAGAGTAGCAGCAGTGTAAAAGAGGGGGGGGTGCAAATAGTCTGGGAAGCCATTTGATTAGATGTTCAGGAGTCTTATGGCTTGGGGGTAGAAGCTGTTTAGAAGCCTCTTGGACCTAGACTTGGCGCTCCGGTACCGCTTGCCATGCGATAGCAGAGAGAACAGTCTATGGCTAGGGTGGCTGGAGTCTTTGACAATTTTTAGGGCCTTCCTCTGACACACCTGGTATAGAGGTCCTGGATGGGAGGAGGCTTGGCACCAGTGATGTACTGGGCCGTACACACTACCCTCTGTAGTGGCTTGTGGTCGGAGGCCGAGCAGTTGCCATACCAGGCAGTGATGCAACCAGTCAGGATGCTCTCGATGGTGCAGCTGTAGAACCTTTTGAGGATCTGAGGACCCATGCCAAATCTTTTCAGTCTCCTGAGGGAGAATAGGTTTTGTCGTTCCCTCTTCATGACTGTCTTGGTGTGCTTGGACCATGTTAGTTTGTTGGTGATGTGGACACCAAGGAACTTGAAGCTCTCAACCAGCTCCACTACAGCCCCGTCGATGAGAATGGGGTCGTGCTCAGTCCTCCTTTTCCTGTAGTCCACAATCATCTTCTTTCTCTTGATCACGTTGAGGGAGAGGTGGTTGTCCTGGCACCACACGGACAGGTCTATGACCTCATTCCTATAAGCTGTCTCGTCGTTGTCTGTGACCAGGCCTACCACTGTTGTGTCATTGGCAAACTTAATGATGGTATTGGAGTCGTGCCTGGCCGTGCAGTCATGAGTGAACAGGGAGTACAGGAGGGGACTAAGCACACACCCCTGAGGGGCCCCCGTGTTGAGGATCAGCGTGGCAGATGTGTTGTTACCTACCCTTACCATCTGGGGGGCGGCCTGTCAGAAAGTCCAGGATGCAGTTGCAGAAGGAGGTGTTTAGTCCTAGGGCCCTTAGCTTAGTGATGAGCTTTGAGGGCACTATGGTGTTGAACGCTGAGCTCTAGTCAATGAATAGCATTCTCACATAGGTGTTCCTTTAGTCCAGGTGGGAAAGGGCAGTGCGGAGTGCAATAGAGTCTGTGGATCTGTTAGGGCGGTATACAAATTGGAGTGGGTCTAGGGTTTCTGGGATAATGGTGTTGATGTCAGCCATGACCAGCCTTTCAAAGCACTTCATGGCTGCAGACGTGAGTGCTACGGGTCTATAGTAATTTAGGCAGATTACCTTAGTGTTCTTGGGCAGAAGGACTATGGTGGTCTGCTTGAAACATATTGGTATTACAGACTCAGGCAGGGAGAGGTTGAAAATGTCAGTGAAGACACTTATCAGCTTATGCTCGGAGTACACGTCCTGGTAATCCGCCTGGGCCTGCGGCCTTGTGAATGTTGACATGTTTAAAGGTCTTAATCACATCGGCTGCAGAGAGTGTGATCACACAGTCGTCCGGAACAGCTGATGTTCTCGTGCATGTTTCAGTGTTATTTGCATAGAAGTAATTTAGCTCGTCTGGTAGGCTCGTGTCACTGGGCAGCTCTCGGCTGTGCGTCCCTTTGTAGTCTTCCTTAGATATCGTGCACCAGCTGTTGTTTACAAATATACTTAGACTGCCACCCCTTGTCTTACCAGAGGCTGCTGTTTCTTCCTGCCGATACAGTGTAAAAACCGTCAGCTGTATGATGTTCAGCCACGACTAGGTGAAACATAAGATATTACAGTTTTTAATGGCCCGTTGGTAGTTTAGTCTTGCTTGTAAGGTCATCGATTTTATTTTCCAATGATTGGATGTTTGTCAATAGAACGGATGGCATTGGGGTTTTACTCGCTCGCCTACGAATTCTCAGAAGGCAGCTCTCTTCACACAAATGACATGGATTTGGGCCTGTTCCCGGGAAAGCAGTATATCCTTCACGTCGGACTCGTTAAAGGAAAAAGCTTCTACCAGTTCGTGGTGAGTAATCGCTGTTCTAATGTCCAGAAGTTATTTTCGGTTATAAGAGATGGTAGCAGCAACATTATGTACAAAATAAGTAAAAGAATAAGTTACAAACAACGCAAAATTAACACAGTTGGTTAGGAGCACGTGAAACGTCAGCCGTCCTCTGCCAATTTTATGGACCTTCCTCTGACACTGCCTGGTGTACAGGTCCTGGATGGCAGGGAGCTTGGCCCCAGCGATGACTGTAATTTGACTGAATTATGTTGACCACATAGCCTTTTTTTTTATTTAACCTTTATTTAGCTAGGCAAGTCAGATTTTTATTTACATTGACGGCCTACTTGTAAAGCCCCCCCCCCCGGCCAAACCCGGACGACGCTGGGCCAATCCCTATGGGACTCCCGATCATGGCCGGTTGTGAAAAAGCCAGGGATCGACCCTGGTCTATAGTGATGCCTTAAACCGCTGCGCCACTCGGGAGGCCTAGAGGAATCAGTTTGATCAGTATTTACTTGTGACATGTTTCTCCTGTCTCTCCTTGTCTTTGTACTTGACAGAAAAGTAATGACATCAGCCCCTTAAACTACCTGCATGTTTTCAAGTGTTTCACCTCTACAAAATATATGGCCTCTTGAAACAGTTGTCACCCTGGTTCATTGAAAGCTCACATGTCAGCACCCCAGAGGAGTTTCAAGCTGTAAAACCAAAAACAAACAATGAGCCCATTATTGTGCCAAATGATTTGAACTAGAGACGTAACAGACCTTGTTCAATACATATTTGTAATTTCTTATGTCTGTGAATTGTATTATTTTCACTATGGGAATGGAATTCTACATTGCAGATGCTGTAAAAGACAAAGTCAATCTATTGAGACATGCTAACAAAAGAGAAGACAGTGCATGTTAGAGAGATAGGCACTGTTGCTCTGTTTCCCTAGTCCCTAGCTCCCACTGGTGCTCCCACTGGTGCGCTCACTGGTGCTCCCACTGGTGCTCTCACTGGTAGTCTAACATAAGAGTCCTATCCCATGACTTTGCTGAGGCAAGGCTTCCCCAGACTCCACTCCTTTCGGCCATCCTCTGGTCAGAGCATTGTTGAGCCACCCGGGCCCTTAAAAGATAAAGCCCTTTGTTCTGTCAATAAAGGAACACCTGCCAATGGTCTCTTCAAAACATACAGTATTTGAAACAAAGCAGTAAAATGTTAATTGGAAGATAGACTTGACTCCTGAAACCAGGCTCTCCCCCCCCCCTCTTCTTTTTTTACTGTCTTCCTTGTGGCTTTGTGTGGCGCCGCAGTCTCATAAGTGCCGTCTTCACAGAGGCCTACCCAGACCCAGTCGTTAAAGGCCTAATTGTGGAGATTTACCTCCTCAGTTTTTTTCTTCTTCCCTCTTTCTCCTCATGCATAGATAGTAGCCCAGTTACTAAGGCCTGAATGGGCCTGGTGTGATGTAAATGTGAAATTAGAGGAAATGAAAGTAAATTACTTTGGAATGTAGTGTTCAGTAAAGACTGTTGGTAGATCACTGAAGGGCTGGTGGATCGGCTGCTCCTGAACCTAGAAGTACAGCTTCTTTCTCACAATCCACTTATGAATTTTGTGTGTGTAGTAGTGAGTTATTCGTTTGTTGTGAGGGCTGTTATTTAGAAGATTAACACTGTCAAAATATGAATTTTATAGTTATATTATTGTTATGCCCAGCCTTTCCAACAAATATATATTAGAGATATAGCCTATAGAACAATTAACCCTCACAAACATTCTTGTTTTATCTATCCCAAAAAAGAAGGACAATCATTTGTCAGTATATACATTTATGCCTCTCACAGATGATTCACATTGCGTTATTTTCATTTTAAGTTCATGGAGGGACTGTGCACACAATAGCGCATTTTCATTCCAATCAGTGTAGAACTGGGAGCTGGCAAATTGGAGCAGCAAAACAATAATTCCACTGATTGGCCTCTTTCTGTGTGGCGTAAGTGAACTGTTTATACTGTGGAGTACCTCTGGAAGAGGAGAGGAACCAAAACAGCCTGATTAGGCAAAGTGTAATTGGATAAGTTCATTTTACCATGAGTATGACAACGACACGCATGATCATGACAGCTTGCATCAAGGTGTAGAGCTTCTGTTGACTCGAATGAGACTGGCAAATTTGATTTCATGTTAATCTGTCATTTTGGTGTTGATCTCATCACACTAGCAGAGTTGAAAATGTTTGAATGGTGATGTAAGCAGTTGCATTTCCATAGATTGCTTGTTTTTTGTGTAATGTCAGAGTGTCAGAAGAAGAAGAAGCCAATGTAACATGCACATAAAGAATATATATATATATATATATATATATATATAGAATATATATATATATATATATATATATAAGAAATGTCATTTTTTAAAGAAAAGCACATTTGTTGTCCATTAAAATAATGTCAAATTGAGTTCCTCTGTCCAGTGTCTGTGTTCTTTTGCCCACATTAATCTTTTCTTTTTATTGAGATATGGCTTTTTCTTTGCAACTCTGCCTAGAAGGCCAGCATCCCGAAGTCGCCTCTTCACTGTTGACGTTGAGATACTTTTTGCGGGTACTATTTATTGAAGCTGCCAGTTGAGGACATGTGAAGCGTCTGTTTCTCAAACTAGACACTCTAATGTACTTGTCCTCTTGCTCAGTTGTGCACCAGGGCCTCCCACTCCTCTTTCTATTCGGGTTAGAGTCAGTTTGCGCTGTTCTGTGTAGGGAGTAGTACACAGCGTTGAACAAGATCTTCAGTTTCTTGGCAATTTCTCGCATGGAATAGCCTTCATTTCTCAGAACAAGAATAGACTGACAAGTTTCAGAAGAAAGTTATTTGTTTCTGGCCATTTTGAGCCTGTAATCGAACCCACAAATGCTGATGCTCCAGATACTCAACTAGTCTTAAGAAGGCCAGTTTATTGCTTCTTTAATCAGAACAACCATTTTCAGCTGTGCTAACATAATTGCAAAAGGGTTTTCTTAGCCTTTTAAAATGATAAACTTGGATTAGCTAACACAACATGACATTGGAACAGAGGAGTGATGATTGCTGATAATGAGCCTCTGTACTCTTATGTAGATAATCCATATAAAATCTGCCATTTCCAGCTACAATAGTCATTTACAACATCAACAATGTCTACACTGTATTTCTGATCAATTTGACATTATTTTAATGGACAAAAAATGTACTTTTCTTTCAAAAACAAGGACATTTCTAAGTGACCCCAAACTTTTGAACGGTAGTGTATATCAGACCGTATACCACGTGTATGACCAAAAAAGACTTTTTACTTTTCTAATGACTTTGGTAGCCAGTTTATAATAGCAATACGGCACCTCTGGGGTTTGTGGTATGTGGCCAATATACAGTACCACGGCCCTCGGCTGTATGCAGGCAGCCTTAAGAACAGCCCTTAGCCGTGATATATTGGCCATATATTGGCCACCCTTGGGCCTTATTGCTTAAATATAACACAGCACATAACTCAATTAGTTAAAAAACAGTGGAGAGGAAGACTCAGGAAACTGCAGTGTTGTTGTAATACCTGTTAAAACACCCATCTACACCATGAATCATCAATATTTCCAACATGAATCATGGTTGAAACTTGTTCTAAATCAGAAGTATGACAGCCATGATAAGTGGCATGAATCAATCAAATTATGTACTTTCCTCACTGGGCCTCAACTGTCAACAGTCCTCTCCACTGAGGTGTCAACACTTAAAGCGGGAGTGCTGTTCGAATAGAGTAACTCTTCGCCAAAACACGCAGATGCCAAACATATCATGCATCATCCATTAACACAGCAATGCTTTAACCTGAGCTTCAATGTCCTGACAGACACTACACAGCAGGGTTGTGCTCAATTCAGAATTTTGGAATTGACTCCCATTCAACTCACAATTTAAAATTCGAATTGTATTGGCCAAACCCCACAGGATGTAGAATTTGAGTGACAGGAAGTAGAATTTAATTCAGTGCAATTCAAATAAATTCCACTCAGTCATAGAACATGAGTTTCATTGAATCTGACAGGTCACTAGATAACAAATAGTACATCACTTTTCTCTGGAAACAATGTTCATATACTGTACTCTTTTAACGTTAGTACTTAGAATAAGCAATTTTATGGCCACGAACCATTTCATTTGTTTGGCTTCTTTTTGAAAGCTTTAGGGCCAACTTGAGGATTAAAGTAATGGATTCTGTTGTTGTGGTTAATTAAATATAATAACTTTTGAATATTCACATATAGGTTTTGTTTTCCTTAATCATTCATTTTATGAGTTTGTCCTGAAAATCTATTGTTTCAACAATATTTTATATGCATGTATATAACGACACATTTTATGTTTTATGTACAATATGTATATTGTTATAGATTACACCTAATATAGAATAGGAGAGGCATTTAATGTAATTTCACTAAATTAAATTCTTCTTCCTTTAATTCAAATTCAAATTGCAATTCTGTATCCTGTTTACAACAAATTTAATTCAACTTCTAGAATTTAATTGGAATCTACGAGGCTTTCTCAATTCAATTCTGAATTTAGCACAACCCTGCTACACAGGTGGATGATAAAGCGTCATATTATCGTGAAAATGTAAAGTTTAAGTGCAACTGAAGATGTCAGTGTTTAACTAAAACAGTTTTAATGATTTTCAAAAAACTCATTGTTAATGCTTGTCAGGTAGAAGATGTGTAGGGTATACTGCTAATGAGCTTAACCATACACAGAAACAACATCGTTGTGTTTAGTTACATGGTGTTTTACTCGTGGCTTAATAGAAGTAAAAGTTTCAGAAAACAAGTTCAAATATCAGCCAGATGTCCGAGAAGCCATAAATGATTCTTGTCACCTGCCAGTTGGGTGAATGATAACGATCACTGTGCTGACACTAGTTAATGACATAGTAGATAGTGGGCCAGAAAGATGGCCATCACTGGTGTTAAAGGATGTCAGTCCCCGTCTGACAGATGCCCCCCACACCCCACTACCCCTCCATTCCTGCCCCGTGGCCGGAACCCTCAGCCCTTCTCCAGAATCAGGAGGAGGACATCATCAGTGGCTGGCTAAATTGTGTGGTTATGTGCTTCATTATCTAATCACCATCAAGACCATTGCAACCAGGCCATTGATTAGCAGAGGAAGGGCCCTGTTTTTATGTATTCATATTTGCAGTAAAAATGTTCTTATGAATACATTTTTATTTCCAGGTGGGCATTATTTAACTGTTTGTGTTTGGCTTATACCTCACCATTTTAAGAGGCTGTGCCAGACAGCCTCTTAGAAATTAACTAGCTACACACCATACAGATGTACATTCTGGCACAGGCACAGCTACAGAAGGTTGTCTTGTTTCTCAGCACAATAAAAACAGAAACGCCTTTGGCTAAACTCACATATTGTGGTACTAAAGTTGGCAAAGAGTTCAAGTTTTCCATGTAAGTAAAAGGGGGAGCCCACAACTGTTAGAGGAATTTACCATGACACTGCAAGTCGAAGATTCATATAAGCGCTCCCAAAACGTGTGCTTGCTTACAAGTATGTATTTTGTAGAATAGTCAATGTATTGTGATTTGGCTATTACATTGACCATGGTTTTCTCCCACTGTGCTTTTTGAAATGGATGCATTTATTTTTCCAATTTTCCCCTGAGAATGTAATCATTGGTGATCTCAATACTCATAGTACAACATGTGACTTGAGAAACAGTCGATGCCATTGATCCTGATGATGCAGCAGGTGTGTGTGTGTGTGTGTGTGTGTGTGTGTGTGTGTGTGTGTGTGTGTGTGTGTGTGTGTGTGTGTGTGTGTGTGTGTGTGTGTATGTATCAGTGGAGACTGCTGAGGGAAGAACGGCTCATAATAATGTCTGGAACGGGGAATGGCATCAAACACATGGAAACCATATGTTTGATGTATTCGATAACATTCCACCTATTCCGCTCCAGTCATTACCACGAGCCCGTCCTCCCCAATTAAGGTGCCACCAACCTCCTGTGGTATGTATGTATGCGTGTGCTTGTGTGTATTTCTGTAGCTACAGCTAAGTACTTGTGTATGTGGTAGTGTGTTATAGTGATGTGATCCTGTTGCTGTATTCTAGGTGTGTTTGAGGATGAGGACATTGTCCATGTGGAGGGGAATGTGGACCCAGTGAGGGACATTGAGATCATCCATGAGGAGCTGAGGCTGAAGGATGAGGAGATGATCGGGCCCATTATGGAGAAGCTGGAGAAGGTGGCCGTGAGGGGAAGCGACAAGAAACTCAAACCTGAATACGTGAGTCAATGTCCCAAATAATAACCCAGCGTTCCACACACACAGTGTCAATGAGGAAAAATGTATTTTTCTGTCCCCCCACCATAGGGTCTCCTTCCTCTCTTTGCGCCATTCTCTCTCTTTTTCAGAGATTGAAAGTGATCGGGGGTCAGGGGTTTTCTGCTGTTGAAATCATGAATAGAGAGTTAGGTATTCAGCTGCTAACCCTGGGTCACAGTGCTGGCCTAATGAAAGTGTTTTCACAAGCCTCTTTTCATCTGAAGTAATACTCAAATCACAGCACAGCTCTCGCACCCACAGCAGTTTCTGGAAATTGGGTGAGGCCATACAATGGGTGACCCACAATCCCACATCCAGATATGAATACAATAAATGTGCTTTGACAGAACATTCTTCGGTTCTCCGCAGTAAGACACAGAATAGACTGTGTAAGATTAGAGGGCGTCGAAATATACTGTATATCATGTCGAAATGCACGCGGGGCCCAAAGCTACGTAATCACATTGATATATAATGAAGCTTTGCAGTATTTACTGCGGTAGTTCTGCTTCTGTTGTGATTGTATGATGTGCTCTGTGCAGGGCAGAGGCCTGTGTGACCTGATGTAGAATGGGCGAGTAAGCGAGGTAATCTGGCCTTTCAGATGGAGCGACGTGCTCAATTTCAGAACCCCTGCACATGGAGCCTCTGACCGCTCATTACACTAACGAGCGGGGCCATTTCACCTGCTGCAGGGGCCCCGGCCGGTCGGTCCCCCTCAGAGTAATCCCCCTTAGCAGCCCGGCAGACGGGCAGCCATTCAGGCCAGGCAGGTGGCCGCTGACGCACATAATTGCTGACAATTTTAGGCAATGAATAAAAATAATCTACATTACTTGTCAAAGGTTGTGTATGCCTTGCCAAGTGAAATCTATAGAAAGTTCCTTTAGAAGTGAGAGAATGGTCCTTATCAAAGGCTGCATTTCTTACAGGCTGAATTTGGTATTTGACACGTTCAGCTGAGTTAATTTAAAAAAAAAAAAATTACTGAGAGCATCCTTCGTCCTTCTGTTAATGTCCAGGTTTAGGGTAGGCAGTACCTCTGCGACCTTATACCGTGATTCTCCTTAATGTAAAGAAATAAATGGTTTAGCAGCACGTCCTTTTATAGTGCCTTGAGTAGCATAAAATAACCAGGTAAATACCATGTATTTGAATTTAAACGGTAATAATTAGCACTTACTGAGTAATTAACGAGAACGTAGAATGAAGCCCTGATTTCTGTAGCTGCAGCTTGTTTTCCCAGAGCTCCTCACTTAGCCCTCTCTCTTTCGAAAATACGCCTGAATACTGAATTAACACACATTTAAATACAGATATTTACATTTCTGTAGTGTGACATATTATACACATTTCTATACAAAATAATGATGTTACTCAATATTCTATAGCTACCTCCATGTGTTTGGTATTGACAGGACTGAGACAAACATGGGGTGTTTTATAACTGAAGCTGATTATTCCTGTTATAAAATAGACATGAAATCTGCACTTGTTCAAGAGTGATTGAAACCATGCCATCTGCCTTTTTCTGAGAATACTCGGCCAATTGAACCATGCATGTATTTATTCAGCATGAATTCAACTGGCTGATTGTGGGCTCACAAGCAAACATGTCTTTGTATATTGTGAAACACTGTATAGGCCTTATGTTGCAACATAATGGGCTATTCGAACTCATATTAAAAGATTGTTGTTATGATCACTTAAATCCATTTGAGATCATAATGTACATTGAACAAGGACAATGTTTCATCCCAGAATTCCCTGTCCGTAACAAACAATAATATTCAGCAGCTAGGACCCCCAGCGGTGTTTCCTGGTGGCAGGCGTATGTGTTTGACCCCTGTGGGACCCATATGCCTTTTATTAACACCTGCCTGTTAGAGGAGCGCTGCACCGAGGCCCAGAGCTGATGAGGGAAACCTGGAGCGGGTTCAGCCTGTGTCACTGGCCGTTTGCTGTTTCCATTTCACACATGATTAATCTCTATGTGAAGGCTTGGGCTGGCGCGGACGGACTGTGCGGTGCTCTTCCTGCTCTCTCTCCTGCTGGCCGCACTCTGGCTGCCTGACTAAAAGGCCTTTAGAATTCCTGCGGAGAGAGATGTGCAGAGAGTGAATGCAGCTGGCTGGGGGTCAGTGTGTGGAGCTTTTTCTGCCATTGTGTAATTGAGGCTCTGGAAGGCTCTTTTCCTCTGTTCTTTAAAGGGTTGTGTGATTGTGAAGTGCTGCGAGGGTTTGGGGAGGAAAGAGGAGGTAGGGGGAGTGTTGCAGGGGGTGGAGGAGTTTTTATATGAAGGGGGAGGTTAAGTTGAAAGGAACAAAAAGAATGTGTTCCGCTAATTTCTGTGGGGGCCGGATCAACAATAATAGGCTCAATTTCTTTATTACAAATTTTTATAACTGCTTCCCTCCCATGTTCCCACCCATTCCCGCTCCCAGATCCTGTCATGGCCCAGTCTTGCCTGTGGGTTCTCAACCCACTACTGCTTCAGTAATGAATGTGGCAAACATTGCTGGAAAAGCCTAATATTTTCTACAGGAGAAACAGTGTGTAATTAGTACCTGACTAGTGCACATTCAATGACTGCTCAGTGCAGAGAGCCTGAGGGATTTAAAATAACACACACATAACTAACCAACTAGCCTTACCTTTTCTCTCTTTCTTCGCCTTTCTTTCTCTCTTCATACTTTTATTATTGGATGGTCTTTATTGAATATATCGTGTGCCAAACAGGTGAACTCAGTGAGACTCACTAGAGGGCATTTTATTCTGTTTTAAGAGAGCGAGGGGGGCCTTGTGCGTGCCATCCCTGTCAAAGCCTAGCCTCTCCTGTTTCAATACGAGCAGGCATTGTTCATTTGGTCATCAGGATGCCATGCATTTAGGAAATAATTACCCTGTACCCTGCTGGGATTATATTCTTTTTCATCTCCTTTAATGGCTTCTTGTTCATTCTTTTTTAATCCCAAACAGGACGTAATGCTCAAAATCAAGAACTGGGTAGCGGATGAAAAGAAACATGTCCGCTACTGTCGCGATTGGACTGAGAAGGAGGTAAGACTTTGATGTTGCACTCAAAATGTATTAATGCCATTTATCAGCTTTATCTTTTCATCTGGCCTGAAAGTCAGACTGCTGCTTTTGAACCAAACGGGTCTAATATGCAAATCCCAATTGAATGTGCATGCTGTCTTTTTGGGTGGTATTTCTACATGAATTTTATAACAAACTAATGACATCAGTCCGGCCTGATATGATATTGATCTAAACGCTTTATAGAGGCTCCCTGCAGAGTCCAGACAAGATCCTAATTTGATTTGGCTTCACTTTTCTATTCCGCGTCCTCCTCAAAGGCTACTTTGGAAAGTTTGGATACTCAGTTCTTGTCCTCTCTCTCTCTCTCTCTCTCTCTCTCTTTCACAGATCGAAGTGTTGAACAAATACTTGTTTTTGACATCCAAGCCAATGATTTACCTCATTAACCTCTCAGAGAAAGACTACATCAGAAGAAAGAACAAATGGTAAGTCAGAAATAGGGTGGAACCTCACTGACTTGACCCACAGCACGGACAACCATGGACCTTCCCTTTTACAAAACGTGTATTTTCTTATTAATTGTTGACTCCCTTACATCTCTCCCATCCATAACCATGAATTTATGGTTCCTATTTTCAGTTTATCAGCACAAACTGTGAGACATTTAACCAATGTTTTCCAAATAACTTCCATTGTCAATTTCTAATATTCAATAACAGTTTTAAAGCGGTTCCCCCTTCTATCCAGTAACTGCAGATAGTTATGAGTGATGTTAGATACAATAGGCCTACAGTGCTCAGAGTAAAGTCATATTGTGAAGCTTCTTTATTCTCCCCATGCTAAAGTGATCCCTCAGTCACTGTGGAGTTGGTTTGTCTACTACTACAGTACCCACGCTGCTCTACTGACTCCAGACCAATAAGATAGTGACTCTGTGACAGGACTTGCCTGGGGGTGGCACTCAGCCCACTCTGACACTCCAGTCACAGTCAACCCTGCAAAACCAAAGCAGCCCCCAAACTCTCTGCACTTCATTAAGTATTAAGACCATATGGTTTCCATTTTCCATGAAGAATTTCACATTTCCATACGATATCAAAGGGGGAAAGGCTTTAAACGACAACAAAAATTAACATTCATGGACTCAAAGCCAAAATAAGAATGAATGTCGAATGGAGAGGGCCAATAAATCATAAGGATGGTTCTCTTTTAAATATTATGATGTCTACAATTGTTTTCCCCCAAATGTTTGGTTCTGTCTGAAGAGTTCACTGTTTACATATGTTGTTTGCGCTTCTTCGAAAATATGAATACTTTATGTCTTACTGGGTTGACTCGCCATGTCCAAGTACATATTTTACATGGAATTCAAGTGAGATCAGAATGACATCTGCAACTTAGATTTTCACAGTGACTCACAAACATGTGCTTTCAACTACTGTATTTATTTCCTAGGAAACAGGTCAGAGGGGTTCTTGGTGTAATCAGGCGGATGGTTCTATTTGACTTGTCATCTCAAGCCCGGCCTGACTTATCTCTGTCTCATAAACTTTAGAGGTGAACTCATACTAAATGAGATTGTGTCAGAATGTTTCCAAATCTATTTGTTTAGCTCTGGTCTGGTAAACAGTGTTCTCGATGTCCCATTCATGCAGTACCTGATATATGGGCCAAATGGTATAGCCGTGGCCTGCTGCAGAGTGCTAGTGTGGCCATAGGGGTGATGAGAGAGGTCTTTTTCACTGGAGCACCTTGAGGAGAGTGAGCTTCCCTGGCCACAGGGAGAGCAGAGTGGGAGATGGCCATTACAGGCGAAAGGGATGCTTGTCTTCTCTACGCAACAGTCACATACTGTCAATAACCACTCACTTGTGGATTGGTATCGCACTTTTTCAATTGCCCTCTAGGATTTGGTGTCAAACAGTTTGTCTCTGCGTTTGTTTATCTCTGCTTTGCTTGGCAGACACGTTCGATTCGGAGGGGAAGTTGTTCACCTGATGACTGTCTGTTCAAATGTTCCTGAAATGACAGTACGTCTGTCTGCCTGTTTGTCTGACAGCGGGAGGAGGGAACGTTGCAACAGAAACACATAAATCAGATGAATCATGACGTGCGGAACATCAGTCATGGGTAGGAAAACTTTTTTAATGTTACCTGTGTTTTTTTGTTTTTGTTTTACTGTGGGAAATGCAATAAATCTCGGGCGTTTTCAAAAGGACGAACAGTAGTGCCGTTGTGTCCTGAGGGCTCAGTGTGGAACAATGCAGACATCAAAGTGTTTCTGATTGACAAGTGATGGGCCACTTCCCTTGTCCAGAGTGGAGCCCACACCTGTACGGAGATGATTACAGGTAGATTTAGCTGCCCCTAAATGTATACTAAATGCTGCTCTCAGCCCTAATAGCAGGCAGTCTGCTGTGGCGACGCCAGACTGCCATTTGGCTGTCGCCATGCTCTCGTGTTTTCCCCCAGAACAGTCGAGATGATGATACGGTTAAAGACTATTCAAAGCAAACAGCAAGACAAATTGCAATCTCAGCTTTTAATGTGAGCAGAGAAGAAAGAGGACCGCAGTAGAAGGTAAACAGGCCAGTCTTGTCTTTTTTTTGGTTCGGGACACTCGGGGCCATTTTGGTAGGCTACTTTTAAGTTGGACCTGTCATGTGTGTCTCTCACTGTTATGGACAGAGAAGGGGCTAATTCAAGTGTTTGTTAGTCATCAGCAAATGTCATCAGCAGAACAAACTGACATCAAGTAAAATAGTTTGTTTTGACAGCATCGCTAACTGGCTAGCTAACTAGCAGCTTTTCGTCATCATTCGCTAGGGTCAGCTGGTAGACACTTTTCTGATGTCACTCATCTCATCTCTAGTTAGTAGCCTAGTAGGAGTCATTGGCTCTAGCTTGCTTAAAATGAGTGCTGAATGTGATAATGCAGAAAATTAAATCATCTAAATGTTCTGATACAGAGACAATTTCAATATTATGAATTTCGAGTTCTGAATTAGGAAAGTAAACGTTTTGGACTTGCCCCCCGAAAGGTCTGTGAACGGCCCTGACAGATATAAGCCTACTATTGTAATGGTGTGTCTTCACATCAGCGAATACTTCCGTGTTATATAACGTAGGGAAAGAATTCTACCAGAGGAAAGCACGTCCATTTGCTAGACCATCATTTCCCTGTTTGGAGTGCAGTGTTGTAACCACTACATACCAAGCTGACCTCATTTCAACAAGAATAAACAGTATTAGCGTTAGCAAGCAGCCATCATTAATGGTGGGATCAGAGAGGGAACAGGGCCCCCTTTCATCCTCAGGTTCTCTGCTGGAGACAGCACATCATTTACTGTAGAGAGGAGCACGTGGGTATAATTCCATACAGTACAGTGCGCGTGTGTGTGTATGAGAATGTGTACATGTGCATGTTTGAAGTCTGTTGCGGTGGCGACTCCATGCTCATTTGGATGTTGGCGTAATTGCGGTGTGGAGATCAAAGGCTGGCTGGCCGAGTGATGTTCCAGAGGAGCCTTTACCACGCGGTCCTCTCCTCTGTGGAGCGGGGGCTGCCTGCTGCTCGCGCCGCTCCCCTCTCCCCTCCAGCCATGCGCTGCCCCCTGCACATCCCTGCTCGTAAAAAATGATTAAGGCCGCATTTGTCATGTGTTTATGACTGAGAGGCATTGCGTGATAGGGAATGGCATCTACAAGAGTCTACCAAGAGGCTTTCTCTTCCCTCGGCGTCAGTAGGCTGTCTGGAACACTTTTGTCTGTGTCACATAGTTTGTGTATTAGAGAGGGTCATTACTCCTCAGTTTATAATGTGGGTGTTTGTCTGCTGTTTGTATGTTTTCACTTGTCAAGGCACAAGCTGGTAATTTAAAAGCTCCTGGTCGGTGGAGTTTTCAACCCTTAATATTTTCGTTAGCCTCGATATTATCAGATATTTAATCCAATGTCCTTATCACAAGACCAACTGCCATCGCATTTAGTAAATGCAAAGCTCCACTTGAGAGCCAGCCTGTTTTGCTGAAGAGTTTTTTTTCATACTGTGCTTTAAAGTAAATTGGAGCCTCTTAAGTAGGTGTGTTGACCTTTAAGAAAACCGGAAAGCGTGACCTCTCTGAGTGTGCAGCGTTTGTACCGTGAGCGGGGAGATGAATGTCAGGGTAGTACGGCTCTTCACAGGGGGTTTTTACATACAAGGGGTGTATCTGTCTGTCTCTGTCTGCGTGTGTGTGTCTGGCACGTGTCTGTCTGTGGAATGGTCTGTGTTTATTGCTTTCTTCCTGCTTATGTTGTGTGTTACTTTGTTCTTACTGACTGTCTCTTCATTTCTCTCTTGATATGGAAAGTGAACCAGCAGGTATGTTTGCTTAGTGAACTTCCCCAGCTAGCCTGTAGATGGTGCTTTGACAATTAAAGTAAAGGTACCTCTGCAGTGAATCTCAGCAGGGTGGCGGTCTAGCCACGTTTAGTTTTAAGATCCCACTGTCTGAGAGGATGTGCTCCGTTTGTCCCTCGGTTTCTCTCTACAACCTACTCATCCATGTTTTGTTCAGGTCTTCTATTCATTTGATTTCAGGATTTACTTTATGTTTAACTTTTATTTTGGTGCAGAGTAATGATACCTGTACATTTTCTTTAATGTTAGAGGATTTGTTAATGAACTGGCAAGCAAGCACATCTTGGTCCCCATGAAATTTTGAGGCAGACTGTCACAGAGGGAAGGCATTGTTGTGGTCTGCTGAGAACCGTTACAGGAAAGCGGTGGCAGCAGCCCACTTCTGCTACTCCAAACCATAATTCCCATAAACAGAATTGAAAGTTTAGTGAGTGCAAAACCACTGGCTCCATCCAAGTTTTAAGGAACTGCTGTCTTGGGAGTCACGGTTTGCCTTTCAAAGCGATGTTGGAGATGTATGATCAGTGGGTCCCCTTTCACTCTGTGCACAGCCATCCCCTCTCCCCTTGTGTACTGTGGGATCCTGAAGAAAAACTGCGTTCCCGTGGTAGGAAGACATCTACCCTGCTGAAAACACACACTCCTAATGGAAGCCTTCAGTTAAGGCTTTGTAATGAGTGTGGATGACTTTGAGAGGTTCGGAGAGGAGTAAACCATAACCAGATGGTCTCTAATAAAGTCCCGGAGGATCAGTTCACTTGGCTTTGTTATTGACCGTCCCTGGTATGTCTGCCTGGTCTATCACATCGTTGTTGTTCACCATGTTGGATTAGTAGAAGACATTGGGTAGCCTGGCTGCCTTTGTTGTGGTCTGGTCTGGTGGGGTCTGATGGGGCTTGTTGGGGAAGACATGCAGGCAGGGACGGCTCTGTTCGGTTGTTGTTATCACTAATGAGATCCTAACGGTGAGTGTCACAGCCTTCCTTCCTGGCCATAGGAACAAAGCAGACACTCGTTTGTTCTCTGCTGACCTCACAAGACAGCGACTTGTTCCCCAAAACGGTCCCCTTGTGTAATAAAGATTGGGACAATGCCAAGTGGGTGAACCGGGCTACATACTTGACCAGAGGGAATAGCTTCAGGTTAGATACTGATCAGAAGTCCCATTTAACTGAGTAAAGCTCGCTTACCTCTTGCTCTTGACCCGCTCATAGGACACATAATGATTATTGTGTCACTACCTTTTGCCATACTTTCTGTGTTACTAACTAGATCAACTGCCGTGACAACACTGTATTTGGTTTGAATCCGCTGCTTAAAGCATGTGTGTCAGCATAAAATACATAATCACAGCCTCATTCAGTTCGGTCCCTGTTCTTTTGATAAGAATAGCCATTTCTGTTGTAACACAATATGCTAACCTCTTCCAAAGCATTCAGAAGCAGCTCTGTGATGGTGAAAAAAAGAAGCCCTCGGAAGCCTTCTTTGTGCTATTGAGAGCATAAGAATCGCCATGTGTTTTAAGTCAGGCTAATGATATATTTTGATAGCTTTGGCTGTGGCAAGTTGTGCTGTTTATTATCTTTGTGATAAGGGTTAAAACAAAACACACATGTCACAGCAAGTGTCCTGCAGCCTTCCAGCTTTAATGAGATAAATTAATGAATTTAGTGTTGCCACATACAGCTCCTGAAAGCTTGTTATCAGAGTGATTGTTGAACTGTTATGAATGGAAAAAGGAAACGGAGGGAAAAAAAGGATGGGAGGGGGCATGATTGGCTGATGTTCCATATGTCCTTGATTACCTTCCCTCTGCTTTTATTCTAATAAGTGCCATTCTTTGTACTCCCTTGGACGGGTAGACAGTCTGACACAAGATGAGAATAAATATTGCATGTGGTACACATTAAGCTGTCATCCAGGAAGAGAGAGGGAGAGATGGAGAAATCCACCGCTTTACATTCTGCTGCTTGCGCTACACTTTGCCTGCTCTTGTCACAATTGTCACATCTTGATGACTTTCTCCCCCCTCGTGTTCTTGCTCGCAGTCAATTGCAATGAATGACAGCCCTGCTGCCCCGTATAGAGAATTATTTAGGGTGATGTAGTATGTACTCCTGGGAGTTACTGTTTGAATTTCTGATCGTGATATTCATTGCAGTAAGCTTGGTTTGAGCTATTCTACTGTAGTGCAACCTCTGTCATTTAAAGGATGAGATTTAAATTGAGTGTTTGTTCATTCCGTAAAGCCAAATTCACTATGGATTTCATCTATGTTTGTTTTCAAGTATTTGTATTTCACAAAAGAACGTTGTTAGCGAAGAAACAATCGAAAAAGCCTGTTGTTAGCATGGCCTTGTTGTGCAGCATGAGAAAAGAGAGCAATTGGATGCTCTTAATTAAGCCTCTTCCTATTGTGCCGGTACCGCTCTGCTTCCCTCAGCCGTGAAGAGGGAAACAAGTTCACAATATTGGCTGTGATGTGAGGAAAGTAGTGAGAGAGGCTGAGGTTCTGTGCTGGTTGCCTGCCTCTCAGGGCTGTATGTAATGCCTCTCTTCGCCTCTCCATCCAGCCGTGGCCACGAGGAGCAGAGAGCTTCTGCACACATGTCCTCACAGGAGCGCACCACTGGGAGGATGAAAAGCGTCCCACAGAGCCCCTGACTTCCCAGCCTCAAACGGCACCGTGAGCTCATTCCTCTCATTTCCCCCCTCCACTGAGGGAGGAGGGGTGGAGAGCTGGTCGAGATGCTGTGTGCTCCGGAGCGTTCAGCGGGAACTGAGAAACAGAGAGGGGGGGAATAAAGCCTCTGGGTTGTTATTGTATTAGTTGGTGCATGGCATGCAAGCCAGCAGCAGCAACAGCAGACAGATGGGGAATCCTTCAGCAGCACGTGTGTGTGTGTGTGTGTGTGTGTGTGTGTGTGTGGGTGNCACTCTGAGCCTAGGTGCTGAGTCCCTTTGTCCCCACCTTTTACAGGCTTACCTGACTAAGCAGTGATAATAAAGCCGGTCCGTATGAATGCACGGCAGACACAGGCCCAGGTCACAGGCTCAGGTAGCTGCACCTGTACTTTAGGAGCTCCCATTGTGTCCCCCCTCCTGAGTCGTTTAAGCAGATCAAAGCTGTGACAAAGCCCAGGGCAGCCCCAGGCAGGCGGAAACACAGGAATTATTCCCCCTTCAGGATTCTCTCACAGAACAAGACAAATAGACAAGGCACCCCTGTGGGAAGTGTTCATTCCAGCCTACTGTGTGTTGGAAGCTCTTTTGTTTTTAGTAGGTTGTCATTACTTTACCATAGGTTGTTCCGTTGAATAGACAGACGGATTGTAATTGCTGCAGGCGTGAATTGTAGAGCTAATAACGTGTGTTACTGTAGGTGTAGGTATTGTCGGCTTATTGTGGAATTAAATGTGTAGGCTACACACAAAAAGGCTATTAGGGTATCGAATAACAGCATGTTTAGGATGTGGTGGTTTTGAATAATCTAAACAACATGACCGCAAGAAAAGACCTTTAGAGTATTATGAAGACATACCAAAAATATGCATAATTTGATTAATATATATTAGATTGAATAGAGATTAAAATAAATACCTTTAGAAATAGAAATGGTTGGAGGAGGCCGGTTTTAAAGAAAATATTGATATATTATATTTGCTTTTAAATTATTGTATACTGGATATATATACATACATTTTTTATGAGACTAGCAGGAAAAGCAGCAGAAACCTGGCTTGTTCCCCAGTCTTGTTTGAGGCTTTTAGGCCGGTGAGTGATTAGCAGAAATAATGTCCCTGTCACCCTTAATCACATTAAAACGTGGTTAACATTTAATTTTTCCTACTTGATATGCAAAAATTTCCACTAGATTTGCAGCGAAGGCCATTGAAATTCCATTATAAAAAGAATAAAAATTTCAGGCGTCATTTGTTCAGAGAAGGAGATCTAGATTTGAAAGTGCTGAATCTTTCTATTAGCAGAGCTGTGAGAGATGGCACTCTATACTGGAGCATAATGGGACAGTGACAAGACACACACACACACACACACACACACACATAGTGTCTTTTTTTTCATAGTCTTTTGTTCTCTCCCCCAGTAATGTATTGTAATGACTGTGATATTTTGGCATCTTTGACATTGGTCACCCTGCTTTTACAAACAACACATTTGAACTCTCAATTGCACAGCATGTTAAGGAACACTACTTTGAAACATTCTTGGATTGAGTCAACATTGTGTAAACTGTATACTGAAAGTGAAACATTCTGACAATGGAATATACATTTTATTTGTCAGTTTCTGATGAATTAAGCTCGGCATTGCTTAGATTGTAGAGTGCATAGTTGAGACAGATGGCCCAGACTCTGTATCAAGTTGTCAGCACATTAAGATACAGGACATAGACCCATCTTGAGTGCAGACAACTTTTCACTTATTAACTGCATGGTCCGCCTTTGACATGAGGGACTGACATCACATGACACTTTTTACGTCACTTTTTACGTCATTATTTACCAATGTATGCGTGACGGAATAGCCTCTTGGAGAGAAGCAATATTTTTGATGTCTCGGCATGAACATTTACCCGATTCATTTGTCAAGATGCGTTCTCACACAAATAATTGGAGAGGATGTAAGTACTACTGTAAAGTGGCGTGACTAGACAGTGGTGAAGTTCCTGAAATTGGTCGGAGAAGTCATGTTGACAGAACATCAAATCTCTTAATTGACAGTGCTGCGTTGCCTCTGTTGGGAGAAGGGGGTGTACCTTGTTCCTGTGGCAAGGTGTTTGTCTGCTCCTGTGTCACTCGATGCGAGGACCCAGGGACCCTCGTGCTCATTTGGCGCTCACATTCTCCATCTCGGCGTCCGCATTATTAAAATCATCCCTCAGCGCTCCACCAAGAGCCTCTTTGTTACTTGGCTGGCGAAGCTCGCTTCTGTCAAGTCTTCACCAATTACAGTCGCAGGTACAATGGTCTATTCACAGGATCACAGCCCTTGACTGGTGTGGGGAGAGTGATTTGTGAATCATTATTCGGCTCACTGTAGAGAATGCGATACCTGAGGAATGCAAATAATCTGCCAGCGAATAGACGGCTGGGCTCCTAAAAGTGACAGGCTACAGCTGTTATTATCCCAGATTGGATTCTTTTCCCCTCTTGGAGAGGCAGTCATCTCCTTGGCTTTCAAGCTGGAGGTTTCCACTAAATGTTATTTCTTTCCCTTCATGAGAAGTGGTGACCAGCTCATAGTGGCGGCTGTCAAATCCTCAACTCTAGTTGAAGCGCATCACAGCCTCACTCTTAGCAGGATGGGAAATATTAGGCGATGGTTCTAGATAGATAGTTATGTTTACTGCAGAGAAAATCCATTGCTGGTGTAAGAAGCGCTTTTGGCATCACTCCGTAAGATAAATCAAATGATCAAAAAAGCATCCAAGCAACCGCGGCTATGACGCTGCTATGACATTTCCCTGAAGTTATAATTCTTCTCCCATATTTAGTATTGATTGTATTGTTCAGTTGTAAGCAGTAGAAATACACCAGAGATTGATTGACTGAACCAGTGATCCAATAGCTAGATGATAAACGGTTGACATTGTTATTGGAATAGCTGTGGTATTGAGGTTGTGCGGTCACCCCCTGCCTTTGATTTCTTATAGGTTTTTAAACAGGAAAGTAGGATTACAGATAATGACAGGGGCCTTTAGAATCAATCGAGAAGTCTGGGAGCTCTCTCTGTCGGGCCCAAAGTGTTAAAATGGGTCTGTGTGATGCTGCTCGTTGGGTTTCGTCCAATCCCAGGCCAGGCTGAAAGCGTGTGGGGCTAATCTCATAATTATCCGACCCCCCCTCCCCACACATTGTTCTGGCAGAGAGTTACCATTAACTGTGAGGATATCTTTGTCCTGCAATGTCAGGTGTCCCGCTGAGTCACAGGGCAGAAAAACCTCTTAAAAGGGCTTTAAAGGAAGTGAATGACTAAGACGTTCATAAGTGGGAATACTATACTTACATCCATCCTCCAGGCCTTAGAGCAATTACTGGACTGGGTGCTAACGGTTTGAAATAAATCTACTTGTCCTTTACAGTAAAGATTAAACCTACAGTAAGGATGGATTTGGGGTAAAACATTGCCATTTTAACTATATAATTGTCAACAATCTGCTTTTTCTTAATGGGATGTCATTGCATGTATTCTTTCATACCTACACATGACATGTCACATAGACGTATTCCTGAACTGGGAACTTGTTAATAACAGAAACTCAGCAACAAAGTGAAACTGTGCAATCGCAGGGCGACCTTGGCAGGGCAATGTTCCGAAACGGCATGGTAAACAGGCCCGGCTGTTCTCTCATGAATATGCATAGGCCAGCCGACGGATAACAAACGCTACTCTGTTCTGTTCTGTCAGTCAACACCAACACCATGAAGCTCCATCCTGCCTGTGTTGTTGTGTCTACTGTCCAGGTTGGTGAAAATCAAGGAGTGGGTGGACAGTCACGACCCCGGGGCGCTGGTCATCCCCTTCAGCGGAGGAGTGGAGAGTGTCCTGCAGGACATGAGTGAAGAGGAGATTCAGAAGTACTGCACCGAGCACAAGGCTCAGAGGTTAATTAGCATTCAGTCTCCCCACACTTTATTATCAACTGTGCCCTCCACGCACTCCTTTAATTGCATGCGCTGATAGAATAATAAATGGAAGAGTAATTACCATTATAAAGCAAGGATCCCTCTCTTAACGGGAACAACTCAGTCAAAGGGTTTTCTTCTAAATTAAGTTTTTAACTGTCATCTGTCATCTACAGGTATAATTATAACTTGGGCATTTCGGGTGTATTGTTCGTATGTGAAAACCTCTATTGAGGAAGAGAAATCGTGACAGCAGATTTCTTTCTCCCGGGCTCTGAGAGACGTTGGGATGAATTCTTAAAGGTGCTAAATGAGACGGCAAGCGTGCCAATTAATCCCAAAAAATCACTGGAGAATTAAATGCTCTATGTTAAACGAAGGGATCCTATTTTATTTATTTAAAGAGTTTATATACTGGGATTGATGTGGTCTTGCCACAGAGGTGGCTACGAATCAAAGCAATACTAAAATACCCTAAATGACCTAGTATTTACAGCACCGTGAACAACATGAAAATTGATATTGCTTTCACCCTGCTTATCCTGACAGCGTTCTGACAAGGATCATCAAGGCTGGCTATGGAGCCCTACAGTTGGAGTACTTCTTCACAGCTGGACCAGACGAGGTCCGTGCGTGGACCATCCGGGTAAGACACTGTCCCAGCGGCTGGCCGCGCCGTTCCACCCTGCTGGCATCCAGCCTGATATCAGCCACTTTCAACTTTGTCATGGTGCTGCTTTAGCTAGTCATTACAGGCCAAGGATAACTTCAATTACTGGTGAGCTGCTGAACAGTGAAAGTGGGGGGCTACATTGATTGAGGAGGGCAACAATTGATTTTGCCCATTACGTCCTGAGAATGTTTCCATCCAGCGCAGATCTGCCTGCCCTCCTCCTGCCGCGGGAGATAAGGGGCCCTAGCATTGTGCCTGCCTAATCTGTGTGACGGGGGTTGTCTGTGCTGAAATTGATGTGGCTTTTCATTTGACCATTTGTGGGCCCTGCTGGGGGCTCCTCCTCCCTGTGTCTCAGTTTACTGAGCCCGCCGAGAGCCTAGGTGACACTGAATCACAGGAGGATTGACATCGATACAGATGTTGGCTCGGCACACTGGTATTGTGCAAATGTTTTAGAGGGAATAAAAGGATTAAGGGCTGTCCTAATAATGTATTCTACCTGTCAGGAGTAGCATACTGATGCATTGGTCCATCCTAACACATGTAAGTAACGTGAGCAGTATTTAAGACAACTAACTAAACTGAAAGTATGTACAGTATGTTCTTAAGAAAAAGATGACATTGAGTTTAAGGTTTTAGATTGACAATAAACCGCAACGTTTTATTTGAGAGACATAGTGGTAAAATATATGAGCCACCTCCTCCCAGCCATGAGTGATGTCCTCAGTGTGTTTAGGGAAGTAACAGAAGTCCTCCAAGCCTTTCTCTCCTATGGGCTTGTCTCCTTTGACATAACTGATTACAGCTAGCCTTGATTGTGTGTGAGGCATTTAGTCTGGTAAGCATCAGTGAGTAACTATATTAACCCAATACATCTTACATTGTAAAAACGACACTCTGTAACTTGCTGCTGCTAAGCCCTTTAGCATGCTTTATTGGGCAGCCTCGAGGTGACCATTATCCATCAGGCTGCTCTGCATAGCTGTTAGCTGCTATGATGTGCACCTCTTGTAGTGTGGCATAGGACAAAATCAGCCCCTAATCTATTTTTCTCCACCTAGACAAACCTTGATGCTGATTAATGGTAGTTAAACTTACAAGCACTCCGTCAATGAGATTGCATAGGGATGGTAATGTATTGGAGTCATTAAATACACATCATTCTTTTGGCATGAAATATGTTGACCCCAACCTGATTATATACATAATTAAAGGTGCTCAACAGTTTTGGAGGCACAGTGCTACAGAGCAGAGAGAGAGGGAGAGCAGGTCGACAGGCACAAGTCATAATGATGCAGAGCAGGGATGTCACTTATTTGGGTCATTTGTCAATTTCCCCCAGCATTATTTCAATGCATATAAATTGCGTATTTTATCAGAGACAGTTGTGACTTCTAGTGCTAAATGGGATTTAATGTAGAAAGAATTTATAAAACAGTTAGGGAAAACAGTTGTTTTTGGTTCTCGGAATGGACATCTAAAACAACCAATTTTATATTTTCCATAGTTATTCCATTATAATGTAAGTTCAGTTTAAATTCAGATGTATATTCCATAAAGGGAACTTTTACATTTCCTTTCAATCATCTGCTGTGCTATGAAAACATTTTGAGGAAGTTCAAACACGACAAAGGGGAGAACGGTATAATATTCTACAAATACATGTATATAAAATATAATAAAAGTTTATATTTCAAAATGGTCAGGTATGATACAGCCAGGTCAATATAGTGTCTCTCCCACTGCAACACTGCCTCTCTCTCTCTCTGATGACCTGAGGCCAGAGTGGCAACCCACAATGAGGCAAGATTGCTTGGACAGAAATCAATAGCACCCTGGAATGGGAATCAGAAATTGCTGGTGGGCATTGATAGCAGCTCTGACCCCTTATCAGCCTCAAGGCTGCTCTACCAATGCACAACTGTGTGTAGTGCTATCCAAAAATCAGGAGCGAGGTAAGAATATCCCCCAACACACCCCCTAGCCATGCTCACTTCACCATCCCCCTATCAAACAGCATGTCAGTCCTGTGCTGTAATCCATCTTCTCCAAAACAATTAATTTACCTTGTGTGTCCTTTCTCTTTCTTCCTCCTGACAGAAAGGAACCAAGGCTCCACAGGCAGCCGGCAAGATCCACACAGACTTTGAGAAGGGCTTCATTATGGCTGAAGTAATGAAATTTGAGGATTTTAAAGAGGGAGGCAGTGAGAACGCTGTCAAGGTGAGCCGTCAGGGTGCGCCAGGAGATGAGGGAAGTCTCCTGTGATCAGTGGCGCTGACAGTCACCACACTGCTCGCACTGCAAACGCTCTTCACCTTTACTCAGGGGAAGAAATTACTGCACACACTCCGCCAGCACACCTGACAAGCCAACTGATTCCGTCTCTAAACACTGCAATTCTACTCCTGCTGCGCATATCTTTATCCCAATCTGCTCTAACAGGCTCATGGTAGGCCTTTCTTATACCTCAGACCAGCCGCTCAGAGGAAGCTCTCTGTAGCCCACCAGGCGTTAACCAGCCACATCTATAGAGCGGACCATTAGCTTTACACTCTTTGCCGCCAAATCCCCAAGCCACTGTAGCAGCACTGTTACAGTGATATAAAGAGGCAAGTTAAATAAAGTGTGACATTTTTTACATAAGGACTGTTTCACGGATGAACAGCACATACATGTGGCCTGCATATCTTCTTTTATAACTGCCAGTGTTTGTTTTGACCTTTTTACTGGGATGCGGCTTTTAAATGGGCTCTGCTCTGTCAAATATAATCACTGTACTTCATGGTGAATTTGTGAAGACAATAGCTCTGTGATAAATACAGCAGGTTACGTCGCTGAGTGCCTAAAGGCCTAGTGCAGTCAAAAACGTGATTTGCCTGTGCTTGTATATACTTCCACACTATGAGGTTGGAATAATACTGTGAAATTGTGAAAATGATGATAATGCCTTTTAGTGTAAGAGCTGTTTGAAAAGCCTGTTTTGGTAGGATGGAGTTTTGGCCTGCCTGGTAACATCACCAGGCGGTAAATTGGTTAATAGATCAGTAAGAAAGAGAGTTCCAAATCTCTTTGCCAATAACAGCTAGTTTTGAGTTTTCCCCTCCCCACTCAAACCACTCCCCAACAGTCCTAGCTATTTTTGTTTATTTTTGACCATTTTAATTGAAAACAATCACAGTAAGGTACTTCATTGTTACCCAGAAATGATTTGATATTGAGATAAAAACGGCTGCATTGAATCTTTAAAAGTGTTTTTTTCCCCTCAGTCTTTGAGTGTGTGGAAATGCTCAGGGTAACTGTAAGACATTGGCCTCATCTACAACACCTCTCATCCGCCTGGTTGAGTTAATGCTATTTGGTCTTGCGGTTTCTTTTTTCAGAAGAAAGCTCGGGGCAAGGACCAACATTCCAAAGTGTTCCATGTCACACAATGGATTGTAGCAATTTCCAGACACCCACCGTGACTAGCGTGGCTGATGCTGTTGGTTTGTCTTGTATGGTCCTGCCCTTGACACAGCAGGACATGAATCTGTCCGTGTCAGTGGTTAGCACGTGTCTGGAGGAAGTGCCTCTATTGGTTTACCTACAGAACCTTGACTGGCATCTGTTATTAGTGGGTACAAAGCCCTTCACAGTCCTATTATGTAGATAGTCGTGGTACTTAAGCTTCAAACACGATTAAACTTGACCACCAGCCAATAGCTGTTGATGAGATCAAACCATGTGGTAATTGGATGCTTTTTACCTGGAATTGGCCTGGGTTCTGTTTAAATGGATGCTTTTGACCTGGAATTGGCCTGGGTTCTGTTTAAATGGATGCTTTTGACCTGGAATTGGCCTTGGTTCTTTCTAAATGGATGCTTTTGACCTGGAATTGGCCTGGGTTCTGTTTAAATGGATGCTTTTGACCTGGAATTGGCCTGGGTTCTGTTTAAATGGATGCTTTTTTACCTGAAATTGGCCTGGGTTCGGTTTAAATGGATGCTTTTGACCTGGAATTGGCCTGGGTTCTATTTAAATGGATGCTTTTTACCTGGAATTGGCCTGGGTTCTGTTTAAATGGATGCTTTTGACCTGGAATTGGCCTGGGTTCTGTTTAAATGGAGCTGATCTATTTGTTTCACCAATGGAATATATGGATTAAACAATTAGGGATGTGGACAAAGTGGAGATCACAGAGTTTCTAGATGATTATCAGACAGTAATCCCTCCTAAATCCTGTGCAGGAGATGTGTGATTAGCACTGGCAAGTAGTGAGATCTTGGCATACTGACTCCTAATATCACCCAGTAGATCTCCTCCCTCAAAGGCCAGCCAAATCCTCTGTCTGGCAGATATTCATACACTACATTACTAGCCCTATAGGGATCCGGAAATTACCAATTCATTTTAATAATTCAATAATATTTCACCTCAATTCTTTGTAAAATGTGAATAAATCATCTGTAATGTATTGCTGGTTACTAGTTCCTAAAATGTCAGTAGAGGGTGAAATGTGCAGGGCTCTAGGTGTTTGATCATTATTGTTATAGAATCCTGACATCAGAGCCTCAGGTCCTGTTGCATGCTCTCTTTCTAATCCCTGTTCCCTCGTGTATATATGGACACGGAGCATTTCTGACTGCAGCATTAAGGCCAATGCTAGATAATGTCAGTTGTGGGAATGGGCTGTTTGAATAGGCCAGTGTACAGGGATATCACATTATTAGTAATCATATCTGCTTAAGCCAAGCTTGCTCCTCCAGATGGCTGCTTTCAAGTGCAAATGAACCAGTTAGACGTGTCTGGTTTAATACATACTCTGGAATCACAAATAGCCATTGATTTTTTTCCCCCTGTCTCCCTCTCCAAGCAGTGTTTCTGGTGGTATTGAGTCTGGATTAAATGGTCTCCTGAGCCTTTAAAGGGACATTGATTCATCTAATTAATTGTGCTCTGTGCAGAACCAGAATGCATAAACCCGTCCGTATTAGCACTTCAAGTCAATTATTTTGAGTTTTCCGGGAAGGGGAACAAACAGATCTAATGTACACAAAAGAAATGTTGGAACTTATTTTGTTTCCTTGAGAAGTATGAGGATGCTATAATGAAAGAGCATTATTAACATTTTACTTGTACATATGAATGGAAATTGACAGAGAAGAGGGTTATTCACTCAGTGGGAATCTAGTCACCCCATGAATAAAACATGACTCTGTGTGTGTGTGTGTGTGTGTCTGTGTCTGTGTCTGTGTCTGTGTCTGTGTGTGTGTGTGTGTGTGTGTGTGTGTGTGTGTGTGTGTGTGTGTGTGTGTGTGTGTGTGTGTGTGTGTGTGTGTGTGTGTGTGTGTGTGTGTGTGTGTGTGTGTGTGTGTGTGTGTGTGTGTGTGTGTGTGTGTGTGTGTGTGTGTGTGTGTGTGTGTGTGTGTGTGTGTGTGTGTGTGTGTGTGGGTG